>JARQOD010002055.1:0-50233 GCA_033576555.1 Oophaga sylvatica
TATTTATAGTTTATACACTTCTACATAGTAAAATAGCCTCTGATTCAATTGCCGGGTAAAGTCGGCTTTTGTGAAAAGACAGAAGCACCCGACATGAAATGACACTTGGTTTACATAGAGTTAACCATGTCTTTTCATGTAGTTTGATATCTGATTTGCACAAACAATTACATGAGTGGCTGTGTGCAAAATTTCACACCTGTAGGGGTTAATTAAAGGTGTAAATTCGTTGTAAAAAAAAAAGGACTTTTTTGCTACGAATTTACACCTTTAATTAACCCCTACAGGTGTGAAATTTTGCACACAGCCACTCATGTAATTGTTTGTGCAAATCAGATATCAAACTACATGAAAAGACATGGTTAACTCTATGTAAACCAAGTGTCATTTCATGTCGGGTTCTGCATTTTCACAAAAGCCGGCAATTGAATTAGCGGCTATTATACTATGTAGAAGTGTATGAACTATAAATTATATATATATATATGTGTCACAAACTCAATGACATGTAATATATATATATGAGGTGTAAAATTGCTGAAAAAAAATGCGTGGGCTCCCGCCCTATTTTCGCAACCAGACAGACAAAGCCAGTGAGTGGGGGCAGATAATAATAGCCCAGAGAGGGACCATTATTTTTGGCCCCCCCCGGCTACTAACATCTGCCCCCAGACACCCCAGAAAGGGCAAATCTCTAATTAGATTTGCCCTTTCTGGCACTTTGCCCGTCTATTCCCATTGCCCTGTAGCGGTGGCGAATGGGTTAATAAGGGGTTAAAATGACCTTGCAATTGAAAGGCCACTTTAAGCCAGGTTAATAATTGAGAGCTGTCAATTAGACAACTATCAATTATTAATCCTATTGTATGAAAGAAAAATCAAACACACACACTAATAAAAAAGAAGTTTAATGAAATAATCACACAGTTTTTGACCATATTTTATTTATCTGCTAAAACCATTTCCTGTAATAAAAATAAAATAATAAAGCAAAATTATTCTTACCAATCCGATGCACAGTCAGGTCCCACGGTGTAATCCTTCAGAAAGGGTTAATGTTTACTGCAGGGACCGCAGCTAATGCTGCAGCCTCACAGTAAACCCCCAAATGATTGAGCTCCTCCCTGGCTGACAGGAGAGGAAGTGGAAAGCTTAATTGATTGCTTTCCACTTTCACTTCAGGTCAGCCAGGGACACCATCAGTGACGTCAGAGGGAACTGATTAACAAAAATAGGGGTTCCCTTCGAAAAAAAAATGGCGTGGGGTCCCCCCTATTTTTGTTAACCAGCCAGATGAAGCAGACCGCTGAGGCCTGGATTTTCAGGCTGTTAAGGAGCCAAGATCCATGGACCTTGCCAGCCTGATAATACCAGGCCACAGCAGTCTGCATATCTTGGCTGATTAACAAAAATAGGGGATCCCCTCGAAAAAAATTAGCGTGGGGTCCCCCCTATTTTTGTTAACCAGCCAGATGAAGCAGATCGCTGAGGCCTGGTTTTTCAGGCTGGTAAGGATCCAATATCCATGGACCTTGCAAGCCTGATAATACCAGGCCACAGCAGTCTGCTTAGCTTGGCTGGTTAACAAAAATAGGGGATCCCCTCGAAAAAAAAACGGCGTGGGGATCCCCCCTATTTTTGTTAACCAGCCAAGTAAAATGCAGACTGCTGCGGCCTGGTATTAAAAGACTGTCAAGGCCCATGGATTTTGGCCCTCAACAGCCTGATAATACCAGGCTACAGCAGCCCCACATTTGGCGCATCAAAAGATGTGCCAATTGTGGCACTTTACCCGGCTCTTCCCACTTGCCCTGTAGCGGTGGCAAGCGGGGTAATAAGGGGTTAATGTCACCGTTGATTGCACGGTGACAATAAGCCCGGTTAATAATGGAGAGGCGTCAATAAGACACCGATCCATTATTAATCCTAAAGTTTTTAAATGTTTAAAAAAAAGACACAGCAAGAAAAAAGTCTTTTAATGAAATAAAAGAGACAACACAGTTTTCATTTCTGTTATTATACACTCATTCCTGCGACGCCATCGATCTCCTGTAAAAAATAAAAAAAACAAACCAACAGTATACCACCTGTCCGACGCAGTCCATAGTAACGACTGTCCTATGACGATCCAGCTCTGCTACATCGGAATGACAGGCAGAGCCTGACATCCCGGCGCAGCACAGCTGATTACCTGCTTCCCCGGCGGTGACGTCATCGGACTGCTTTACGGCCGCGATTACCCAGCAGTCACTGCAGTTATTTCGAGAAACTGCATGTGACCGCCAGGGAGAAGAGGATGGCGGCCATCAAGCAGTCCGGGATGTGACCGCCGGAGATCTTCTGCCGGGTAAGTGCCGCTGACTCCTGACAGACCCGACAGACGGACACTGACAGTGACAGTGACAATTCCGATTCCGGTATCCGATATGACGAAAATATCGGTACTCGGAATCGGAATTCCGATACAGCCAATATCGGCCGATACCCGATATTTGCAGTATCGGAATGCTCAACCCTAGTTAGGACCATCCCGACTGGGTACACCTTGAAGTTGGTGGGATGACTTTTACACTTTTTTTTAATCCAAAAACTGTTTACTTTGTACTCTGTGTTATTTATATGCACTATTGCTTTTTAATTATAGCAGGGCATGTATTCATTTTGTTTCTATCTTAGGTTTGTCTCTTTCATGGCCAGTGTGTCCTACACATTTCACTTTTTGCATGTATACACACAGACCTAGTAAAGATGATTGAATCCTTTGAAATTTGAATTCTCCAGGTTCAGAAAAATTTTCAAAACAATTTAATTCACAGGTACTCCAATTTCCCAGGAAATATCGGAATAACACTTTGAGGTCTCCTATGACTGTAACCAACCACTTTCTATATCTGCAATGTGAACACTGCTTTGGTAATGTCAAAATGACTCAACATAGAAAGTAATAGTAATATTAATCCCATAGTTTATCTGTTAAATGGGCTGTTGGTTGCTACCGTGTTACCATCTAAAAAGTGTATTAGTGGAGAGAAAGCAAAGGTGCAATGGAAAATTTAGAATATAGCTTGTCTCAGTTACAGCAGTATGATGTTACCTCTGACAGCAACACCATCAGTTTGAAACAGTGTTCTTCCAAGAATAATTGTTAGAGTTGAGCGAAACAGGACGGTCAGATTCATAAGTCGTCGACTTTCGCTAAAGTCAGGTTTCACCGAGCGAAACCCGACCATAGCGTGAAGTCAGCCATGCGGTCGTCGAGCACAAAAGTCGGTTTTCCCATAATGCTTACAGGCGCCTTTTTTCAGCCAATGAGCAAGGACGTCCACTGTGGGCAACGAGATGACATGGGCAGCATCCACCACCATCTTAGAGAAGGGCATTGCAGTGATTGGCTTGCTTTGGGGGGCGTCATAATGTCTATAAAAGCCCTGACCGCCGACCGCCATTTTACTTTTGCCGATCTTAACAGTAGGGAGAGGTTGCTGACACTGTTTATCAGTAGGGAGAGAGTTAGGGCTGGAAAGAGAAGTGCTTATGTGCTTGTGCTGATAGCAATTGTGCTGTACAGTTAGGGTGCAGTGACAGGGAGGATTTTCTTGTCTGCAGCAGCACTGGTTATTAGGCTGCCTGCCAGTGACAGGGGAGGATTTTCTTGTGTGCAGCAGTGCTGGTTATTAGGCTGCCTGCTAGCTGTATTGCTGTGTGTACACTGCTGTGCAGACAGCTTTTTACACAGCACTAATACTTTTATTCTTTTTTCTGCACAGTTACCGAGTGTTCATTTTTTCACACACCGTATAGAGCTGTACGCTCCTCACACACTACCGTGTACAGGCTGGTATCATGGACAAATACATGCTGACTATCTGAGTGTGACTCCGGAAATATATACGGAGATTTACAATTTCCCCTACACTGTAAACAGCTGTACGCTTCTGATACAGTACCCTTTTTCTGCTTTTTACATTCTGGTCTAATCCATACTGAACCTGTGAGCGTCTGTGTGTGACTCCGGAAATATATATGGAGATTTACAATTTCCCCTACACTGTATACAGCTGTACACTTCTGATACAGTACCCTTTTTCTGCTTTTTATATTCTGGTCTAATCCACACTGAGTCTGTGAGCGTCTGTGTGTGACTCCAGAAATACATACGGAGATTTACAATTTCCCCTACACTGTATACAGCTGTACGCTTCTGATACAGTACCGTTTTTCTGCTTTTTATATTCTGGTCAAATCCATACTGAGTGAGCGTCTCTGTGTGACTCCGGAAATATATACGAAGATTTAAATTTTACCCTTCACCATAGAAAAATATTTAGACTTGAGAGTCCTCAGTGGTTGATACCTTTTAATGGCTAACTGAAAAGATGGTAACAAATTGCAAGCTTTCGAGACTGCTCAGGTCTCTTCATCAGGCGAAGACTAATACAACATCTAAAGAATCACATATTTATACACAACACAGCACAGAAAAAATGCAATAAGATAAGACAAGTGATGTGAAGCAGAACTGTCATTATGGCAGAGGGATGAACATAAATATTGGAACAGTTCATAGATAAGGAGTGTGAAAGTTTTATTGCCCTCTGATTGGAGTCTGCTATTGTGTTTTGATGCCCCTAGAAGGTCAGAGAAGCAGATTCCTTAATTGATGTAGAAAGACATGAATCCGTGTGATATATTCATTCCAGCACTAAGAGTGTCAAAGGTCGTCATGAGTTTATATTCCCAAATCTTTCTATCTCTCTCAGATTTAAAACTAGATTTTAATACAAGTAATTCCATGTCCATAATGTTATGACCGGGCATACAAAAGTGTTTTGCCACAGGTAAATCCATTCTTTTTTCTCTTATTGTGTGGCGATGAGAATTCATCCTTGTTCTCAGTTTTTGCCCGGTCTCTCCCACATATAGACCCCCAGTTGGACATTTAGTACATATAATTAGGTACACCACATTAGATGTGATGCAGCTGAAAGTACCTGGCATCTTGTAGTCCTGATGTGAGTTGGGGATCTTTATCTTGTCCGTGGTCATTATAAATGGGCAGGTTTTGCATTTCTTCTGGTTGCAAGGAAAGGTTCCTGCAGCTGTTGGGGAGGACAGGGAGCTTCTGACAATGATGCTTCTTAGATTTGGGGGCTGCCTAAAACACAGTAGTGGGGGGTCTGAAATATGGATTGTAATCGGGCATCTTTTTGTAGTAAAGGTTGTAGTTTCCATGCAGCTCCCCTTAGCATCTCCAGATTTGGATTGTAGGTGACCACTAGAGGCACCCGGTTATTTTCTTCTTTAGCTTTGTAATGTAGCAGGTAGTGCTGAGTGATACTTTCCGATATCCAAAAATATCGGATCGGAATGGTATCGCCGATATCACTAAAATATCGGCGATACCCGATACCGATACCGGAAGTCCCATGTAAGTCTATGGGAACAAAATATCGCAACTAAAAAAACACTTTCTTTCCTTGTAAACACAAAATATACACACATAGAATACATATATATATATATATATATATATATACATGTCATTGTGACATATATATATATACATATATTTATAGTTTATTCACTTCTACATAGTAAAATAGCCTCTGATTCAATTGCCGGTAAAGCCGGCATTTGTGAAAAGACAGAAGCACCGAGGGTCCAGTCGCCACAGAGATGTTGCATCGCACCCAGCGGTGTGACAACTTACTCTCAGGTAAGGAGGAAACACCCCATTGACTCCAACCACTGCATTCAACAGTACACTATGCCAGCTGAGTGTAGGCGGACCCAATGGGATGGTCTAGCTCAGGCTGGTTAGAACAGGGTGTAGCTAGTTGGATGGGAGGGGTTGAGGCAGCCTTATGCTGCATGTCTTTGTAGTAAGAATTGTTTCCTTTCCTGCTTTCTTACTACGTCGCATACTCCACTCTGCTACATCACTCTGCACCATTGCTCTATCTCACATCTATCTGCCCTGGAAGGATACCGTCTTACCTGTAGAAGACTTATCACCTAGCTGCACTACACCATCCCTTCCAGAGGACCTGCACAGCAGCGCTGGACACCCTGACCAGGTACTACAGGTGGCGTCACGACAAACTACACGAACATTCTATCATCCCCTGGAAATATCCCACATTCCAGTGATCGCCCAGGTCACGGACCGAGCTGTGCTACTCGTGACATCCCCCATAGAAGTCGACGTGATCGGTGCCGAGTACCCCCAAAACCCCTGTCTCTGTGCGACTCAACTTCCCTCACTGTGCTGGCACTTTACATTTACAATGCCTCTGGGTTTTTTTTTGGGGGGGGTGGGGAACATTCAGACTTTTGCTATGGGGCCCCATGATTTCTATGTACGCCCCTGCTGCTGAGGCATGGTATTTAAGGCTGTTAAGGAGCCAACATACATGGACCTTGCCAGCAGCGTCGGACTGGAGTACCTTGGGCCCACCAGAGAAAATATATTCTTGCGGCCCAACATCATACTTCCCAACCTTTGAATAAGGGAAAGAGGGACAAAGGCTGTGGCACGCTGTGCATGCTGCAGAAAATTTTAGGCCATGCCACGTTGCACCACAGACTGTCCAGGAGTTGGTGGATGCTTTAGTCCAGGTGTGGGAGGAGATCCCTCACGAGACCATCCGTCGCGCTCATCAGGAGCATGGCCAGAAGTTGTAGGGAGGTCATACAGCATACCTCCCAAATTTGGAGGACAGGAAAGAGGATTAAAGGCTGCGGCGCGTGTCGCGCGCCGCTGAAAATTTTAGGCCACGCCCCGACAACACCCATTTCACAGCTAATCACACCCATATCCTCGCCCCAAGCGTAACCATTTAGCACTGCTGATCACACTGACTGGTAATGAGGGCACAGTGGCTGGTACTGAGGAAAAGAAAGAAAGAGCAGCGAGAGAGAAAGAACAAACAGAAAGAAAGAGAGAAAGAAAGAAAAGAGAGAAAGAAAGAACAGAGAGAAAAAAGAACAGAGAGCGAGAAGGAAAGAACAGAGAGCGAGAAAGAAAGACTAGAGAGAGAGCCATAGGCGTAGCTAGGGTTTTGGTTTAGTGGGGGCAAAACTTCTGAGTGGGCCCATCATCAGAGAACCTCAGCAAATGACCGCGCTGTTGGCCAAAATAATCTATATATAAAAAGACCAATATTGATATTACCTGCCATATGGTCTGTGTTAAATAATACCAGTCCTACAGAACATATAGATTACAGCACAGGTACAGATAATGATTTACCGCTGATGTTCTTTCTAATGGAATTGTTCACTTTTCATGTCTTTTCCATCTGGCCCACACCGACATGACGACTTCTCCAGCCAGGACTCGACTGCACCCCCATTAAAAAAAAATAAAAAAAATACTCACCTCCCGGCTCCTGTGCTGCTCACTGTTCTCCCTCTCAGCGTCTGACAGCGGGCGCCGGCAGGTGATGTTATTGCGCCCGCTTCATACGCTGAGAGGGGGATTATGGGAGAGAAGGAGCGCTCGCTCCTTCTCTCTCTATGCGGTCAGCTTTATCGGCTGGATGCCGATACAGCTGACCCTCCGATGACGGGTGGGGGGCCCACTGCTGGCACCGGGCCCCCCCAACGCCTGTTCAGGCCCCGTAGCTTCCGGGCGGCAGAGCAGGGAGAGCGATTCTCCCTGCTCTGCCGCAGAATGTAACTGTATCGTAGCTCCGGGTGGGCCCCCTCAGAGCGTGGGCCCCGGGGCCACCGCCCCCTCTGCCCCGCGACCTATCCTTTCAAATCAGGGCCAACCACGCAGGAGCTGGGGCCCACCGTAGGTTTCTCCGGTGTCCCGGTGCCTCAGTCCGACCCTGCTTGCCAGCCTGATAATACCAGGCCACAGCAGTCTGCTTATCTTTGCTGGTTAACAAAAATAGGGGATCCCCTCGAAAAAAAATTGGCGTGGGGTCCACCCTATTTTTGTTAACCAGCCAGATGAAGCAGACTGCTGAGGCCTGGTTTTTCAGGCTGGTAATGAGCCAATATACATGGACCTTGCCAGCCTGATAATACCAGGCCACAGCAGTCTGCTTAGCTTGGCTGGTTAACAAAAATAGGGGATCCCCTCGAAAAAAAAAAACGGCGTAGGGGTCCCCCTATTTTTGTTAACCAGCCAAGTAAAATGCAGACTGCTGCGGCCTGGTATTAAAAGACTGTCAAGGCCCATGGATTTTGGCCCTCAACAGCCTGATAATACCAGGCTACAGCAGCCCCACATTTGGCGCATCAAAAGATGTGCCAATTGTGGCACTTTACCCGGCTCTTCCCACTGCCCTGTAGCGGTGGCAAGTGGGGTAATAAGGGGTTAATGTCACCATTGATTGCACGGTGACAATAAGCCCGGTTAATAATGGAGAGGTGTCAATAAGACACCGATCCATTATTAATCCCAAAGTTTTTAAATGTATAAAAAAAAAGACACAGCAAGAAAAAAGTATTTTAATGAAATAAAAGAGACAACACAGTTTTCATTTCTTTTATTATACTCTCATTCCTGCGACGCCATCGATCTCCTGTAAAAAAAGGAAAAAAACAAACCAACAGTATACCACCTGTCCGACGCAGTCCATAGTAACGACTGTCCCACGACGATCCAGCTCTGCTACATCGGAATGACAGGCAGAGGCTGTCATCTCGGCGCAGCACAGCTGATTACCTGCTTCCCCGGCGGTGACGTCATCGGACTGACTGCTTTACGGCCGGGATTACCCAGCAGTCACTGCAGTTATTGCGAGAAACTGCAAGTGACCGCCGGGGAAAGATGATGGCGGCCATCAACCAGTCCAGGCCGTGACCACCGGAGATCTTCTGCCAGGTAAGTGCCGCTGACTCCTGACAGACCCGACCGACGGACACTCACAGTGACAGTGACAATTCCGATTCCGGTATACATATATGGGAAATATCGAAAGTCAATATCGAAAGTCCGACACAGCTAATATCGGCCGATACCCAATACTTGCGGTATCGTATCGCTCAACACTAGTAGCAGGTGATTCCTTGATATTCTGGTGGCTCTTGTAATTTGGTTTTCAATTGTTCTTGGATGGTAGCCCTGGTTCAAAAAGGTCTTTCTGAGGCGAATAAGGTGTTCATCTCTATCCATAGGGTTGGAACATACAGTATACGATTGTATCTGATGGCTTGGCTGTAGACAATAGAGTTTTTTATGTGTTTTGGATGGAAACTGTCCCATTTAAGGTATGTCGGACGGTCGATTGGCTTCTGATACAGGGATGTCTCTATTTCATTGTTCTTTAGCTTAATGGTGGTGTCTAAAAAGTTAATTTCAGTGCTGGAGTAGTTAAGTGTTAAGTTGATGGTGGGATGAAATTGGTTGAACTGTTCATGGAACGCCTTTAGCTGTTGCTCAGACTCCGTCCAGATGATTAAAATGTCATCAATGTAGCGGTAGTAGGCCCGAGGCCTGATGGGACATGAGGACAAAAAGTCGCTTTCAAGCTTGGCCATGAAAAGATTTGCATACTGTGGAGCCATTTTACTTCCCATAGCTGTGCCAGTCTCCTGAAGATAGATCTTGTTGTCAAATTCAAAGTAATTGTGGGTGAGGATGAATTTTGTGAGTTTCACCACAGAATCAGCATCATTCCCGGTGTTTCCCATGAAGACTTTGCAGGCATTTAATCCATCCTGGTGTGGGATATTAGAGTACAAAGATTCCACATCCATGGTGGCCAGGATGGTTCCTTCTGGTAGGGGACCTATTGCTGCTAGTTTATTCAGTAGGTCAAATGTGTCCTGAATGTAGCTGGGTGTATCCTTTTACCAGGGGTTTAAGAATACCCTCTACCCATCCAGATACCTGCTCAGTAAGGGTGTCCACACATGAAATAATCAGCCTCCCTGGATTCCCAGCTTTGTGGATTTTGGGAAGCATGTAAAATGTCCCTGTTCTTGGACTTTCTGGTATCAGGTCATCAGCTCTTATGGATTTGTCAGACAGACAAGATACCAACTTGCTTAGTTCCTTGTAATAGTCCTGTGTAGGGTCCGACTCCAGTTTTCTGTAGTAGCGTGTGTCCGTAAGTTGTCTGTTTGCTTCCTTCATATAGTCTGATGTGTTCATCATGACAATTACACCTCCCTTGTCAGCAGATTTAATGATGATTTCTTTGTTGGTTTTCAGAGACTGTATGGCCTTTCTCTCCTGGGCACTGATGTTGGATGCCTGTCTCTTGTTGGTGGCTATGATGGTGGATTTTATCAAATGTCTGAATGAGTCTATATATTTATCCAAATGAGGGTTACGTCCAGGTGGAGGTGTCCAGTCTGACCTCTTCTTGGTTGTTGGGATCCCTTTTCCTTCAGTCCGAGTGTTTTCTGAATCTTCTGTATCATTGAAGTATTCCCTCAGGCGCAGTCTCCTGAAAAAATGTTCCATATCACTGCAGAGTTCGGTTTTATCCAGGGCCTTAGTAGGACAAAATGAGAGTCCTCTAGAAAGCACGGCCAGTTCCACCTTGTTGGGTTTGTTATCTGAGAGATTGATGACACAGTTAGATGCTTTTGTGTATGGAATGGAGTGGTTGTCAGAGTTGTCAGGTTTTGGTTTTGTTTTGTATCTGTTTGTATAGAGTCCGGAATTGAGGCGCAGTCTGTGTAGTTTCTTTTCCTTGTTATGAATCAGAAAGGTCCGTAGTTTGTTATAGTATTGTTGTAATTTTTGCTCTGTGCTTTCTGTAAGTGTTTTCCTCAGAGTTTCAAATTGCCCTTGGACTTTACTCCTTATGCTGTAGCAGACATGCAAAAGATGGTTCCTTAGTCTCTCAGAAGTCCTGTGAAAAAGGTTTTGTGCATAATGGGTATTGTAGGTGTGAAGAATTGGGTTTGTAATCCAGAGTCCTTTGGGAATTAGATTCTCCTTTTTGCATTTAGATAAGAAAAATATATCGCTGTCCATTTGTGCACGTTTCTTCAGAAGTGGTTTTAGTTCCATAAAGATGCGGTACATTCTGGTATCCTCCATTTTGATATAGGAAAGATGTGTATCTTCGTACCGTATTAGCCAGTAGATAGAAAAATATTTAGACTTCTAAAGAATCACATATTTATACACAACACAGCACAGAAAAAATGCAATAAGATAAGACAAGTGACGTGAAGCAGAACTGTCATTATGGCAGAGGGATGAACATAAATATTGGAACAGTTCATAGATAAGGAGTGTGAAAGTTTTATTGCCCTCTGATTGGAGTCTGCTATTGTGTTTTGATGCCCCTAGAAGGTCAGAGAAGCAGATTCCTTAATTGATGTAGAAAGACATGAATCCGTGTGATATATTCATTCCAGCACTAAGAGTGTCAAAGGTCGTCATGAGTTTATATTCCCAAATCTTTCTATCTCTCTCAGATTTAAAACTAGATTTTAATACAAGTAATTCCATGTCCATAATGTTATGACCGGGCATACAAAAGTGTTTTGCCACAGGTAAATCCATTCTTTTTTCTCTTATTGTGTGGCGATGAGAATTCATTCTTGTTCTCAGTTTTTGCCCGGTCTCTCCCACATATAGACCCCCAGTTGGACATTACCCTTCACCATATACAGCTGTACGCTTCTGATACAGTACCATATACCTGCTGGTATTTTTGGTACATTTTCCCAAACATGAGGAAGTATGGTGTAAGAGGCCGCGGATGTGGGCAGGGGGGGCCAGCTGGTACTGATGTTGGTGGTGGTGCATCTGCTGGTAGTGCCAAAAGCACAATAGCTCCGAAGGCTGGAGGTGTTGAGCCTGCGTCATCGTCTGGCTCCAGAAGGCCTGGAAGGCTCCCTTTTCTGGGAGTTGGTAAACCGCTTTAAAAGCCGGAGCATCAGGAACAGGTTTTGTCTTACATTGCCAAAACAGCCTCCAGCTCTATCGCCTCCTCTTCTGAAGTTTCAAAAAATGCAAGCACTGAGTCGTCAGTGCAGGCTCCTGGTCAGGAACAACACCTTTCCTTGTGTCCTTCACTCCCACCAAAAGTGACGGATGCGGCAGGCCACACTTCAGATTACTCCATGGAGTTCTTTTCACATACCATGCCTGGGTTATCAAGTCAAATCCTGAATTCCCCAGTCCAAGATGAATCTGACATGTGGTGCACTGATGCACAGCCACTGCTATATGATTCTGCTAGTACATTCACCCAGAGTTCTACATTGCCCTCACAGTCTACTGAGCCAGAATCTGACCCTGATGAAACTCAGGTGCCCCTTCCCGCATACTATACCACCTTACACAGTGACACAGAGGAAGGTGCAGATGAAATTGAAGAGGAGGTGATGGATGACCCAGTTGTTGACCTGGATTGGCATCCATTGGGGTAAGAGGGTGCCGCTGGCAATAGCTCAGAAGAGGAGGAGGATCCGCAGCAGGCATCGACATCACAGCTGCGGTTATCTGGCAGGCCCGTAGCAGTCCAAAAACATGTTAAAAAAAACAAAAAGAGTTGCAGGACAGCTTGGCCAGACGGTCAAATTAGCACAGCATGCAAGCCCTGAAAATTTATCCCATAGTAGGAAGAATTCAGTGTGGCACTTTTTTGACCAAAATCCTATTGATGAGGCAAAGGTTATCTGTAAGAAGTGCGGAAGGACCTTTAGCCGAGGGAAAAATCTCTGAAATTTGAATACCAGTTGCATGCTTAGACATTTAAACACCATGCACTTGCAAGCATGGACGGACTACAAAACCTCAGGTAGCACATGTGCACCTGCTCCGACTGAAGGTAGCCAGCAACGCTCCATTGCTTCCCCCACTGTAAGCCCACCGATTAGCACACCACCAGCAAGAAATGTTGAGGTGTCGTCGCAAGGCCAAAGCAGTCAGGGAATCACAATGTTTTTGCAACCAAAGACTGAATCTAGGCCATCACCACCACCACCACCATCATCACCATCACCAACCCCCTCTCAGTCCGCCATGTCCACCGCTAGTTCCGTAATATGCAGCTCTCAAGTCCAGCTCACCCTAGCAGACACTCTGAGTAGGACAAGAAAGTACTCATCCTCTAATCCGCGTACACTGGCTTTGAACGCCTACATTGCCAAACTGATCTCATTAGAGATGATGCCCTTCCGTTTGGTTGAAAGCGCAGCGTTCCGAGAGCTCATGCCCTACGCTGTCCCACGCTATGACCTACCCAGTCGGCACTTTTTTCTAGAAAAGCCATCCCTGCCCTCCACCTGCATGTGAAAGACCGCATTGTCCATGCACTCAAACAATCAGTGAGTGGAAAGGTGCACCTCACAACAGATGCATGGGCCAGTAGGCATGGCCAGGGCCGTTACGTGTCCATCACTGCGCACTGGGTTAATGTGGTGGATGCAGGGTCCACAGGGGACAGCGGCGGTGGGACAGTGCTGCCTAGCCCACGGTATAGGCAACAGTTGGCTGTAGACGTTGGACCCTCCTCCTCCTCCAGAAGCAAAAGCTCGTCGACAGAGTGCAGTCGCACAAGCACTCCATCCGCAGCTGCCAGTGTTGCACATACCTTGCCTGGCTCACACCTTGAACCTGGTGGTGCAGTGCTTCATAAATAATTATCCGGAGTTAACAGCCCTGCTCCATTAGGTGCGAAGACTGTGCTCGCACATCCGTCTTTCGCCCGTAGACTCCAGTCGTATACAGAGGCTGCAGCAATCGCTCCACCTCCCCAAGCACCGCCTAATCATAGACGTTGCAATAAGGTGGAACTCCACCATGCACATGGTTGAGAGGCTGTGCAAACAGAGGCAGGCTGTAATGCATTTGTAGGAGGATACACGGGCAGGCAGTTTGAGGGCAGACATCGAGTTGTCGGGTGTGCAGTGGTCAAAGCAGAAAGACCTCTGTAAAGTCCTTCAGTGTTTTAAGGAATGCATGCGGCTGGTAAGCGCAGACAACGCCATCATAAGCATGAGCATCCACTTATGTGTCTGCTCATGCAAACTTTGGCGCACATTAAGGATCAGGCGTCTGCAGCGGAGGAGGAAGAGGAGGAGGAGGGGAAGCCTTGATGACAGTCAGCCATTGTCTGCTCAGGGAACTATCCTGGACAAGGTGGAGGAAGAAGAGGAGCAGAGAGCAGGAGGATGAGGGTGATGATTATTTTGGGGAGGAGGATGCTTCTCAGGGGGCAAGAGAAAATGTTGGCTTGCCAAGGTCAGGTACAGGGTTTGTACGTGACTGGAGGGATGTGGATTTGGCAGAACGTGCTCCTCCACCCACTACTGGCAGTGCATCATTGACACCTGGATCATTGGCCCACATGTGTGATTATGTCTTGCGGATCCTAAAAAGGGACCCCCGCATTGCCAAAATTATGAAGGATGATGACTACTGGTTGGCCAGCATCCTCGATGCACACTATAAAGGCAAATTAAGAACATCATGCCACAGGAGAACGTAGAGCTAATATTGGCGAACAAACAAGCAACTCTGGTAAACCGTTTGTTAGAGGCATTCTCAGCACACAGCAGTGGTGCAAGTTCTATCACGAGCCATACTGGGCAACATGGATGAGGTGTTCGTGGTGCACACAGCTGAAGTGGCGTTGGAGACAAGGGTTTCATGACCATGTTGTGGACTGATTTCTCGAGTACCGCTCACACGACTGTTAACACTGAATCGATTGCAACAGACAGGAGACAGCAGTTGTCAACTATGGTTCAAAATTACCTCTCCTCCCCTATCGATGTTCTCCCTCATAGTTCATTCCCCTTTGACTACTGGGCCTGTAAACTGGACACCTGGCCTGAATTGGCACAATATGCCTTACAGGAGCTCGCTTGCCCTGCTGGTAGTGTGCTATCAGAAAGAGTCTTCAGTGCTGCTGGATCAATCCTGACAATAAGAAGGACCCGGATTTCGTCCCAAAATGTTGGTAATCTCACCTTCATTAAAATGAACCATGCCTGGGTTTCAAAGGACTTTGTACCACCATCCCCTGATGACACATAGGTTGCCAGCAAAATGGCTCGCTTTGTCCTCCACTTCCTCCGACTTCTCCAATTTCTCCATTTGCAGCTGCTGAACGTCCAGCCTACACCTTAACATATGCCAGTTTTTCCACCTCCCTAACTGGGCTGTACCCCCCCCAGGGCCGGCGTCAGCACCTGGTGCACCCGAGCAGTGCCCAGCGAGGAGAGGTATTTCATTTTTTTTATTGTTTGGAGCAATATATGGGGAGCATTATACACTGGAGAATTATATATGGGACCCATAATACACTTGAGCATCATAGATAGGGCCCATTATACACTGGAGCATCATATGGGGCCCATTATAAATGGAGCATTATATAGGCCCATAATAAACTGGAACATCATCCATGGGGCCCATCATATACTGGAGCATTATATATGGGGACCATTATATTTGGAGCATTATATGGGGCTCATCATACACTGGAGCATCATCCATGGGGCCCATCATATACTGGAGCATCATATGGGGCCCATTATATATGGAGCAATATATAGGCCCATCAAACACTGGAGCATCATCCATGGGGCCAATCATATACTTGAGCATCATATGGGGCCCATCATATACTAGAGTATCATATGGGGTTCATTAGTTATGGGGCATCACATGGAGCCCATTATATATGGAGCATTATATATGGGGACCATTATATTTGGAGCATTATATGGGGCTCATCATACACTGGAGCATTATAAATGGGGCCCATCATACACTGGAGCATCATATGGGGCCCATTATATATGGAGCATTATATAGGCCCATCATACACTGGAGCATCATCCATGGGGCCCATAATACACTGGAGCATCATATGGGGCCCATTATATATGGAGCATTATATAGGTCCATCATACACTGGAGCATCATCCATGGGGCCCATAATATATTGGAGCATCATATAGGGACCATTATATATGGAGCATCATCCATGGGGCCCATAATATACTGGAGCATTATATATGGGGACCATCTTATTTGGACCATTACATGGGGCTCATCATACACTGGAGCATTATAAATGGGGCCCATCATACACTGGAGCATCATATATGGGGCCCATTATACACTGGAGCATCATATGGGGCATTATATAGGCCCATCATACACTGGAGCATCATCCATGGGGCCCATAATATACTGGAGCATCATATGGGGCCCATTATATATCGAGCATTATATAGGCCCATCATACAGTGGAGCATCATCCATGGGGCCCATCATATACTGGAGCATCATATGGGACCCATCATATACTAGAGCATCATATGGGGTTCATTATTTATGGGGCATCACATGGAGCCCATTTTATATGGTGCATTATATATGGGGACCATTTTATTTGGAGCATTACAAGGGGCTCATCATACACTGGCGCATTATAAATGGGGCCTATCATACACTGGAGCATCATATATGGGGCCCATTATATACTGGAGCATCATATGGGGCCCATTATATATGGAGCATTATATAGGCCCATCATACACTGGAGCATCATCCATGGGGCTCATCATACACTGGAGCATTATAAATGGGGCTCTTCATACACTGGAGCATCATATAGGGGCCCATTAAACACTGGAGCATCATATGAGGCCCATTATATATGGAGCATTATATAGGCCCATCATACACTGGAGCATCATCCATGGGGCCCATCATATACTGGAGCATCATATGGGGCCCATCATATACTAGAGCATCATATGGGGTTCATTATTTATGGGACATCACATGGAGCCCATTATATATGGAGCATCATATGGAGCACATATGGGGCCTATTCTGTATGGAGCATTATATGGAGCCCATTTTGTATGGCGCACTATGTGGTGGCCATAATACTGTATGGAGGAATATACTGTCCGGTTTTTGAGCTATTGTAGAATTTACAATAGATGTCACTCATGTAATGTAAGAAGTGAAGTATTTGGCATTGTACTATACCTATATTCCTCTGCCGTATCGGAGCATCATAAATTGTGGTATGTGTTAAAGGGGCCCACTGAGACTCTTTCGACCGGGGCACACGAAAACCTGGAGCCAGCTCTGCCCCCCCCACAACTTTAGCCAAATAACCCCCAGTTTTCAATGCGTAACTATTATAAAGTAAATTATGGTTGACCACCTTAAGTAATAAGAATTTATGTCGTTGGCATTGAAATGGGCACTGTAGGTGTGTTTACTGTACTGTACTCCACTCCCTGCCGACATTTCTTCCCCATTGACTTGCATTGGGGTCGGTTCGAGTTTCAGTCGGACCTTCGACTTTTGCCGATAGTTGGCCGATTTCGTTCGACTCAACTTTTGTGAAAGTCGGGTGGTCCGAAACCCAAATCGACCCTCCCGGAGGTAAAGTCGCTCATCTCTAATAAATATAAATGACTAAAAGGGATAATTTTGTGACAGTTTTTTATTTAACCCCTCTCTGACATTAGACGTACTATCCCGTCCATAAAACCCGTGCCATTCTGCCAATGGACGGGTGTCACGCTGTCTCAGGATAGAGGTGGACCGGGGTCTATGCTGACCCTAAACTGGGGTCCTGACTAGTCCCTCTACCTGGAGGTACTGTTAATGGTACAGAGGTCCAGGCCGCCAGCGTAACCCTGTCTCCTGTAGATCCCTGCCCACTGTAATCTAGTCCTGAGAAGGACCCTGATTACCACCACAGGGAATGGGCAGATAACAGCTTACAAACAGGATGAGACAAACGAGACAGACAAGGGTAAAGTAAATACTGCCTTGCATACAACAACTTCAACTACAGAGGGAACACAAAAGGTTAAGGAGATAAACAATAAGCGAGGAGAGGATAAACCACAACAGGCACTCTTAGCTTAAGTCTTCTCAGAAACGATCCGCTCTGCTGGTCTGAATGAATGCTTTCACCGACAACTAGCAAGCAGACTAGCAGGTATATGAAGGAAGCTAATTAGTGCCTAATACACTGCAGCCGGGCGAGGCTGGGCT
Organism: Oophaga sylvatica; assembly: GCA_033576555.1. NCBI lineage: Eukaryota > Metazoa > Chordata > Amphibia > Anura > Dendrobatidae > Oophaga > Oophaga sylvatica. Next base: position 17,969 of record JARQOD010002055.1, read on the forward strand.
TAGTCTAAGCACAGAGAAAAGCAGAATTAACTCCCTCACTGCCAACAAACACCAAGTACCAACAACTCAGCTGCGAGAAGTCAGAATGTGAAATCGCGATGATCTTCGTGGCGATACACCCGTGACAGTACCCCCCCTTCTACGAGGGGCCTCCGGACCCTCAGGGCCAGGTCTGTCTGGGTGAGTTGTGTGGAAGGCCAGAGCCAATTGGTCTGCGTTAATATCAGACGCAGGAACCCACGTCCTCTCCTCAGGACCATACCCCTTCCAATGAACCAAGTACTGAAGGGACCGGCGATTCCGACGTGAGTCAATGATCTTCGACACCTGAAACTCCAAGTTACCATTGACCACCACTGGAGGAGGAGGTAGAGGTGACGGTATAACTGGCGCCACGTACCTCTTAAGCAACGACTTGTGGAACACATTGTGGATTTTAAACGTAGGAGGGAGGTCAAGACGGAATGCCACCGGATTAATTATCGAACTGATCCTGTATGGCCCGATGAACCTGGGACCCAGTTTCCAGGAGGGAACCTTAAGTTTTATATTTTTGGTAGACAACCATTCCAGATCGTTCACACTTAGGTCCGGACCAGACACTCTCCTTCTATCAGCCATACGTTTGTATCGGTTCCCCATAGTACTCAGATTATTCAGCACTCCTCTCCACACTGAAGCAAGTGACGACGAAAATCGTTCCTCCTCAGGAACCCCAGAAGAGCCCCCCCCATTGAAAGTACAAAACTGGGGTGAAAACCATATGCCCCAAAAAACGGGACTTACCAGTGGACTCGCTCCGCCTATTGTTAAGAGCGAACTCTGCCAGAGGCAAGAAAGAAGACCAGTCCTCTTGGTTCTCTGAGACAAAACACCGGAGATATGTCTCCAAGCTCTGATTCAAACGCTCTGTCTGACCATTGGTCTGCGGATGAAAAGCCGAAGAAAATGACAATTGCATCCCCCGCCGTGCACAAAATGCCTTCCAGAATTTGGACACAAACTGAGACCCCCGATCCGACACCACATCGGAAGGCAACTCGTGAAGTCTCACAATCTCCCCAATGAACACCTGCGCCAGAGTTTTAGCATAGGAAGAGCAGGAAGAGCAATAAAATGTGCCATCTTACTGAACCTGTCAACTACAACTAGTATGACTGTTTTACCAGAAGACGGAGGGAGGTCCGTAATGAAGTCCATAGACAGATGGGTCCATGGACGCTCCGGGATTTTCAAAGGTAAGAGGGCCCCAGACGGACAGGTATGTGGGGTCTTAGAGCGTGCACAAACCCCACAGGACGCGACAAAAGTTACCACCTCCTTATTTAAGTTAGGCCACCAAAACCGACGTGAAAGGAGATCCACAGTTGCTTTACTCCCTGGGTGTCCTGCCAAAGCAGAATTATGATGTGCCTCGATAACCTTTTGTCTTAACTGATCTGGAACAAACAGTTTCCCTGGAGGTCCTACAGGGGTGTCCCTCTGAGCCTCCAATACCTCGTCCTCAAGCTCAGAGCATACAGCCGACACCACTACTCCCTCCTGAAGGATAGGAACCGGGTCATCCGTCTTCCCGGCCCCAGGGAAACTGCGAGATAAGGCATCAGCCTTTACATTTTTTGACCCAGGACGATATGTGACGACAAAATTAAACCTGGTAAAAAACAACGACCATCTAGCTTGTCTGGGATTCAGACGTCTTGCAGACTCTAAATACAGTAGGTTCTTGTGATCAGTAATGACGGTGACCGGGTGGACTGCCCCCTCCAAAAAATGACGCCACTCTTCAAAAGCCAACTTAATGGCCAAGAGTTCCCTATTGCCGACATCATAATTCCTCTCAGCGGACGACAATTTTTTAGAGAAGAAAGCGCACGGATGCCATTTACCAGGGGACGGACCTTGAGATAATACCGCACCCACCCCCACGTCAGACGCATCCACCTCCACAATGAATGGCTGTGACGCATCCGGTTGAATGAGTACAGGTGCCGAAGCAAAACATTTTTTCAAGGAGGAAAATGCTTGACAAGCCTTGTCAGACCACCTTGAAAAATCCGTCCCTTTTCTTGTCATGTCAGTGAGAGGTTTAACAATGGACGAGAAATTACGAATGAATTTCCGGTAGTAATTAGCAAACCCCCAGGAAACGCTGCAGTGCCTTAAGATCCTCTGGCAGATCCCACTCAAGCACTGCCCTCACTTTCCCAGGGTCCATACGGAAACCAGAAGCTGACACCAGGAACCCTAAAAACTGAAGTTCCTGTACGGCGAATACACACTTCTCCCATTTGGCGTACAGTTTATTATCTCGCAAGATCTGCAACACCTGTCTCACATGCTCCTGATGAGACACAAGATCCGGCGAGTAAATTAAGATGTCATCCAGATAAATGACAGCAAACTGTCCCACTAGGTGGCGAAAGATGTCATTAACAAAATGTTGAAACACCGCCAGGGCAGTAGTCAGACCGAAAGGCATGACAAGGTTCTCATAATGTCCCTCCGGAGTGTTAAACGCCGTCTTCCACTCATCCCCCTCCTTCATCCTAATCAGATTATACGCCCCCCTGAGATCCAACTTAGAGAACCATTTGGCGCCAACAATCTGATTGAAGAGATCTGGAATAAGTGGGAGCGGATACGGATCTCGGATCGTAATCCGATTAAGCTCACGGAAATCCAAGCAAGGGCGTAGGCCTCCATCTTTTTTCTTCACAAAGAAGAACCCCGCGGCCACCGGGGAAGATGAAGGTCTAATATGCCCTTTAGCCAGACTTTCCGAAATATAATCCTTCATAGCCTGCCTCTCAGGACCAGAAAGGTTATACAACCTAGATTTAGGTAATTTAGCATCAGGGAGCAATTTTATAGAACAGTCATAATCGCGATGAGGAGGTAATTCTTGACACCCTTCCTCTGAAAAAACATCCTCAAAGTCCACCAGAAAAGGTGGTAAGGTTCTAGGCACGACCGCACGGATGACCGTGTTCATGCAGTTTTTATTGCAAAATTCACCCCACTGGCTTATCTCTCTGGATTGCCAATTAATAACTGGGTTATGTTTAGTTAACCAAGGAAGACCCAACACAATAGGAGTGGGAAGACCCTCCAACATATAACAAGACAATAGTTCTTTATGTATTGCCCCCACTCGAAGGTCAATGTTATGCACTGCTTGCAAAAAGCTACCTTGACCGAGAGGCCTGGCGTCGATAGAGAATATGGGGATAGGTTTGGCTAATACACTCAGTTGCATACCATGAACCTGGGCAAACCGAGCGTCCACCAGATTAGCCCCGGCCCCACTATCCAGAAGAACAGAAATCCTCTCAGTTCTCGTACCTACCACCACCTCCGCTGGTACGAGAAACTGAGACGGACCTGGGGACGAAATACATACTCCCAGATTGTCGTCCACCACACAACCTGGGATTAATAGTTTTCCGGCGACTTCTTGCTCAGTACAGTACGGGATGGACACCCCTCAATAAAATGTCCCTCTCTCCCGCAGAAGAAACACTTTCTTGTCTTGCGGCGCACCGCTGATCCCCTCCCTCGGAATGATGTCCCTCCCAACTGCATAGGTTCCTCAGAACAAACCAGGGGAACCTCAATATTAGGGACTTTAGAAGGAGGTGGAGTCATCACAGGGGCGGAGTTACCCCGCACCTCTCCCGAAGCCGTCTATCAATGCGAATTGCAAGAGCCATAGCGGCCTCCAGTGACGGGGGAGAATCATACTGAGCCAACACATCTTTTAATTTATCAGATAACCCTTGACAAAACTGGCTCCTAAGAGCCGAATCATTCCACTGAGTATCCGTGGCCCACCTACGGAACTCTGAAGAAAATTCCTCCGCCGGACGATCTCCCTGCTGTATCTTACGTAACTTCATTTCAGCAAGGGAGACCCGATCCGGGTCATCATATACCAGACCCAGGGCTGTAAAAAATTGGTCCACTGACTGGAGAGCCGGGGAGCCCGGGGGAGAGAGAACGCCCAGGATTGAGGATCCCCTTGTAAGAGCGAGTGTAAGGTTCTGTGTACATGTTCCTGAAACTCAGTTTGTTCGTCAGCCATTTTACTTTCTGTCTTGCTGCAGCTATCTTGCCCTCAGTCAAAATGGAGTTTCCAGCTTGCATGTTCCCGCCCTGATTCTCTCCTTTTGCTTCTTAAGCAGCCACAGCTGAGCAATCAGTGCTTCAGAATCTAGCCTGCAGTGAACCTGTGACCTGACTCCTAAAGCCTTGGACCTTGTACTCCAGCTATTCCTACTGAGGAACTCTGAAGCACTTGTGGACTCTGAACCCTGCTCTTTGAAAGACCCACGTTTGCATGGACTTACGGTAACAGAGAAGAAGATCCTGAACCTGTTGTGGAGAGTGATTGCTGATCTTAGATTACTCTGGCCTGCTGTGTCTCCTGCTTCTGTGTCTGCAAACTGTGTGACTATTTTTGCCAACTTGTATGAAGTAATACAAGACTTTCTATATCAAACCTGTGTCTCATGTATTTTCATCGCACCCAAGCACAAGACGCTATATGAACTGTACTACATACATTACAAGATTCTGAAGCCAAAACGTTAGTGTCTGCTGGGTCTGGAAAGGCTGTGTCTGCTGTAACTGTGGATATCGGATGTCCGGTTGTACTTTCTGTGATGACAGTGGTTGTGACTTCTCACAACCATTCCAGGTGAGCAATTCCCTTAAGTGTTTTTTTTTCTGCAGTGTTACCACAGGTAAACACTATTGTTTTTTTTTTTTTCCCTTTTCTCTTTTTTGTCTGCTGTAACTGTGGATATCAGATGTCCGGGTGAACTTTCTGTGATGATAGTGGTTGTGACTTCTCACAACCATTCCAGGTGAGCAGTTCCCTTAATTTTTTTTCTCTCTGCAGTGTTACCACAGGTAAACACTATTGTTTTTTTTTTCTCCTCTCCTATTCTTCCAGTACTCCTGTCTTCAAAGATCTGGAAAATGGAGGCCCGCATAAAGGAACTTTGCGGAGTGACTGATAATATCCTTGCAGATTTGCAGAATATAAAGACCCGTTTTTCAAGCCTACAGGACCTCACTAATCACAATTTGCAAGTGTTTGGACAGACTGCCCAGGATTTGCGAGCCAGGATTGAGGTTCTAGAAGAGCGAGTCCAGGCTCCTGCCGTAGCCCCGAGTTCTGGGATTCCCAAGTTGCCCCCTTTTCGTTTTGGCGGTGAACGTGAGAAATTCAGGGGATTTATTAATCAATGCAATCTTTTTTTTTTCTGCACATGCTTCACAATTTCCCACTGAACGATCTAAGGTGCTTACTATAATTATGTTGCTTACCAACAAGGCTTTGATGTGGGCAAACCCTCTGATTGAGACTGAGGATGATTGTTTGAATCACCTTGATGCTTTTATTTCAGCCATGGGGCAGGTGTTTGATGACCCCAATCGAGGTGCAACAGCTGAAGCAGCCATGTTAGCTTTGCGCCAAGGTAAGCACTCGGTAGCTGAATATGCCTTGGATTTCAGGAGATGGGCCCTTGATACCACCTGGGACAGTTCCGCCAAAAAATCTATTTTTCGAAAGGGGTTATCTCCACTGATTAAGGATGAACTTGCTCGTGCCGACCCTCCCACTGCGTTAGGTGACTTTATTAACTACTGCATCCGTATTGATACTCGTCTGACTGAACGCAGGCAAGAGAGATGGTTCGAAAGCAATCCACTAACCTTTTCCTACCTTCCTCTCCAGCTAAGGAACCTTTGAGTAGGATTACACGGGAACCTGAACCTGAACCCATGCAGGTAGACTCTTTACAACGACGGGTTAGTGATGCACGCAAGGAACATCGTTTTAAGGAAAATCTATGTTTCTATTGTGGTAAGTCAGGGCACTTCATTATAAACTGCCCCAGCCGTTCTCGTAAGACTACTGCAGCACTCATTCATTGTGAGTGTTGCGAGAGGGATCTGTCAGGTCCGAGCCTCAGGCTCCAGAGAGATCTGCAGCAACAGATCTTGATTTCTCGGACTTAAACTCCGTTACCTCTGAGGACGTTGACTGTGTAAACGCTGCCATTTTTCAAGTTTCCTCAGCGGTGTCCCAGCTGAGTTGTAAGAAAAACAATTCTCATTGCTTTCTTTCCATCAAACTCTGGGTTGACTCAGCTTGGGTGTCTAGCTCTGCTATGATCGACTCAGGGGCAAGTGGAAATTTTATGGATGTCTCCTTTGCTCTGAAACAGGGGATACGTTCAGTGAAGAAGGCTACTCCAGTACAGATGGAAACTGTGGATGGCTCCCTGCTGACCTCTGGACCAGTGGATCAGGAAACAGAGCCTTTGAGGGTTCTTATGGGTAAAGATCATCAAGAGAAACTGTCCTTTATGCTTATCTCTTCTCCCCACTTTCCCATTATTCTAGGGCTACCATGGCTGCAGGCTCAGAATCCTACCATTAACTGGGAGACCAAGGAATTACACTTTCCAGAGAAACAGATGAGTCCAAAAGTTTCAGCTTGCTCTGTTCCTAAAGGAACCATGTCAGTCCCTGAACTACCAGCTGTATACCAGGACTATGTGGATTTATGTGACAAGAAGAACGCTGACCAGCTTCCTCCTCACCGTCCATATGATTGTCCAATTGAATTATTGCCTGGAGCAGAGATACCTTTTGGTAAGATCTACCCCCTGGCGGGGCCCGAGCTAAAGGCTTTAAAGGATTACATAGACGAAAATCTAGCCAAGGGCTTCATACGCCCCTCTTCATCTCCTGCAGGTGCACCCATCTTCTTTGTAAAGAAGAAAGATGGATCTCTGAGACCATGCGTAGACTATAGGGAACTCAATAAGGTTACTATTAGAAACCGTTATCCATTGCCTTTAATCCCTGAGTTATTGGAGAGAGTGCGACATGCCAAAATTTTCTCTAAACTAGATCTTCGTGGGGCCTATAACTTAGTCCGTATTAGACCTGGGGATGAATGGAAGACTGCATTCAGGTCACGCTATGGACACTTTGAATATCTAGTTATGCCTTTTGGTCTGAGTACCGCCCCAGCCACTTTCCAACACTTGGTGAATGACATCTTCAGGGATCTCCTAGATACATTCGTGGTAATTTATTTGGATGATATTCTAATTTTTTCTAACTCCACAGAGGAACATCATGGACATGTGAGAATGGTCTTGGAACGTCTAAGACAAAATCATCTTTACATCAAACTTGAAAAGTGTGAATTCCATAGGACCGAAATTCAATTTCTGGGGTATGTACTGTCTACACAAGGAATTAGTATGGATGGAAGCAAAACCCAAGCCATCAAGGATTGGCCAAGTCCTAGAAATGTGAAGGAGGTACAGCGCTTCATCGGGTTTGCCAACTTCTATAGACGTTTCATTAGAAATTTCTCTGAGGTAGTGTCACCTATCACCCAACTTACCCGGAAAGAGTCTAGGTTCTCCTGGACTCCCCAAGCCCAGGAAGCATTTTCCCGTCTAAAAGATAAATTTACCACTGCACCTATCCTAGTACATCCCAACCCCGAGCTTGCCTTCATAATAGAGGTGGATGCTTCAGACTGTGCCGTTGGAGCTTATCCTCAGGAACAGGTGAGAAGAATGTCTTGCATCCCTGTGCCTTCTTTTCCCAGCAGTTGTCTTCGGCTGAGAGGAACTACGATGTGGGCAATAGAGAGTTGTTGGCCATTATTGCCGCCTTCAAAGAATGGAGACACCTTCTTCAGGGAGCTGCACAGCAAATAGTCGTCCTGACAGATCATCGTAACCTTGAGTTTATCAGGTCGGCTAAGTGCCTGACTCCTCCCAGGCTCGCTGGAATCTTTTCTTAAACCAATTTAATTTTATCATTTCTTATAGACCAGGATCGCGCAATGGAAAGGCTGATGCACTCTCTAGGATTTACTCAGCAGAGACACGTCCAATTACTCCTCCTAAGACTATTCTTCCTGACTCTAGATTCCTAGGAGTAATTCATAATCAAGACCTACTTAAGGACATCAAGGAAGCATACTATGCGGATTCCTTTTTGGCACAACCCCCAAGGGACGTAAGTCTTGTCTTTAAGAATGGTGTGTGGATTCAGGGACAACGCCTGTATATTCCTGAAACAGTCAGATTGAGAGTATTGCAACTCATTCACGATTCCAAGATAGCTGGGCATAGAGGAATTCTAAAGACACAGGAATTTCTCTCTCGTTTCTTTTGGTGGCCCACTTGCAGGAAGGATGTTTTAAACTATGTCACTTCATGTGAAGTCTGTGCAAGATGCAAAACACCTCGCTCCTCACCAACTGGTCTGTTACAGCCTCTTCCCACCCCGTCCCGCCCGTGGGGATCCATTTCTATGGACTTCATTGTGGAGTTACCAACCTCTCAAAGGGAAGAACACCATTCTAGTGGTGGTTGACCGTCTAACAAAGGCAGCTCATTTTATCCCTTGTGTCGGCTTACCCACTGCAAAACAGACATCAGATTTGATGATTAAAGATGTGTTTCGCTTACATGGAGTACCGGATGAGGTTATTTCGGATCGAGGGGTGCAATTCACTTCTAGGTTTTGGCAAAATTTCTGTGCAGCATTGGACATTAAAGTAAACCTTTCTTCTGCTTTTCATCCCCAGACTAATGGACAGACCGAACGAACCAATCAAACCCTGGAGCAGTATCTCCGCTGCTTTATCTGCCACCTACAGGATGATTGGGTGGATCTACTTCCATTAGCTGAGTTCTCGTATAACAACTCTCAGAGTGCCTCCACTAAGCAGTCTCCTTTTTACTCTAATCTAGGTTATCATCCTAACATTCTACCACGATTTCCCATAGAAACGCCTTTACCAGCAGTGGCTGAAAGAATCACGTCTTTACAGAAGAATATGGATCTTCTAAAGGAGAATCTGGAATCGGCTCAGGAAAGGTACAAGAAAGCAGCAGATAAATTTCGTAAACCTGCACCAGCTTTCAAGGTAGGAGACTTGGTCTGGCTGTCAACCAGAAATCTTAAGTTAAGGATTCCATCGTCTAAGTTGGGACATAAGTACATTGGACCCTATAAAATCAGTAAAATTATAAGTGCCGTTGCTTGTCGTCTTCAACTGCCCAGAACTATGAGAATTCACCCTGTCTTTCATGTATCCCTACTAAAGGCTGCGACACCCAATACGTTTCCTGGACGTTCTTCTCCTTGCCCTGACCCAGTGCTAGTCGATGGTCAGGAAGAATTTGTGGTGGAAAGGATTTTAGATTCCAGGTTGTATAGAAATCAGTTACAATATCTGATTAAATGGCAGGGCTACCCAGTGGAGGACAACTCATGGGAACCAGTCAATAACGTTAATGCTCCTCGCTTGCTCCGTCAGTTTCATCAGAGGTACCCACACAAGCCTGGCCTGAGGTCATCCGGAGGTTGTCCCTAAGGGGGGAGTAATGTAAGGTTCTGTGTACATGTTCCTGAAACTCAGTTTGTTCGTCAGCCATTTTACTTTCTGTCTTGCTGCAGCTATCTTGCCCTCAGTCAAAATGGAGTTTCCAGCTTGCATGTTCCCGCCCTGATTCTCTCCTTTTGCTTCTTAAGCAGCCACAGCTGAGCAATCAGTGCTTCAGAATCTAGCCTGCAGTGAACCTGTGACCTGACTCCTAAAGCCTTGGACCTTGTACTCCAGCTATTCCTACTGAGGAACTCTGAAGCACTTGTGGACTCTGAACCCTGCTCTTTGAAAGACCCACGTTTGCATGGACTTACGGTAACAGAGAAGAAGATCCTGAACCTGTTGTGGAGAGTGATTGCTGAGCTTAGATTACTCTGGCCTGCTGTGTCTCCTGCTTCTGTGTCTGCAAACTGTGTGACTATTTTTGCCAACTTGTATGAAGTAATACAAGACTTTCTATATCAAACCTGTGTCTCATGTATTTTCATTGCACCCAAGCACAAGACGCTATATGAACTGTACTACATACATTACAGCAAGATGACAATTCCCACCCTCTGATCCTCACTCCCCGACGACCGAGGCCGCAGCCGAAAATACAATTTACATGCCTCCCGGAAAGTAAAAAACTTGTCCTGCCCACCAGTAAACCTGTCCGGGAGAGCCACTTTAGGTTCAGATCTGGCTTGCTCCTGGGAGTACAAAACTTGGATTTAACGTCCGTCAGCTCCAGGGACAAACTCTGCAACTGCTGAGCTAGATGGGCTACTGGATCCATGGTGGCTGGGGGGAATCTTTAGTATGGTCGGTGAAAATGTCACGCTGTCTCAGGATAGAGGTGGACCGGAGTCTATGCTGACCCTAAACTGGGGTCCTGACTAGTCCCTCTACCTGGAGGTACTGTTAATGGTACAGAGGTCCAGGCCGCCAGCGTAACCCTGTCTCCTGTAGATCCCTGACCACTGTAATCTAGTCCTGAGAAGGACCCTGATTACCACCACAGGGAATGGGCAGATAACAGCTTACAAACAGGATGAGACAAACGAGACAGACAAGGGGTAAAGTAAATACTGCCTTGCATACAACAACTTCAACTACAGAGGGAACACAAAAGGTTAAGGAGATAAACAATAAGCGAGGAGAGGATAAACCACAACAGGCACTCTTAGCTTAAGTCTTCTCAGAAACGATCCGCTCTGCTGGTCTGAATGAATGCTTTCACCGACAACTAGCAAGCAGACTAGCAGGTATATGAAGGAAGCTAATTAGTGCCTAATACACTGCAGCCGGGCGAGGCTGGGCTTAGTCTAAGCACAGAGAAAAGCAGAATTAACTCCCTCACTGCCAACAAACACCAAGTACCAACAACTCAGCTGCGAGAAGTCAGAATGTGAAATCGCGACAATCTTCGTGGCGATACACCCGTGACAACGGGATAGTACGTCATAGGCGATCAGCTGCGCTCCTGAGGGGAGTGCAGCTAATCGCCGCCGGGTGTCAGCTGATTATCACAGCTGACACCCGTGACTGTGTGTCAGGAGCGGTCACGGACCGCTCCCGGCACATTAACCCCTAGCACACCGCGATCAAACATGATCGCGGTGTACTGGGGGCACAGGGGAGGATCGCGCAGGGTGGGGGCTCCCTGCGCGCCCCCCTGAGACCCTCAGACCAGCGCGATGTGATCACGCTGTTCTGAGGACTTCCTCCCTCCCAGGACCCGATCCAAGATGGCGCCGGGGTCCTGGAGGAGGCGGCTTCCTCAGTGCCTGCTGAGAGCAGGCACTGAGAAGCCTGCTGCACTGCCTGAGCGATCGCTGGTGTGACAGTGTACTGTGCACACTGTCACACCAGCGATTTGATAAAATACAGTGATGTCCCACCCTGGGACAAAGTAAAAACAGTTAAAAAAATAAAAATAAACATGTTATAAAAAAAAAATCCAAAATAAATAAAAAAAAATATATATATTCCCCAATAAATTAATTTCTTCCTGTAAATAAAAAAACCAAAACAATAAAAGTACACATATTTGGTATCGCCGCGTCCGTAACGACCCCCCCTATAAAACTGTCCCACTAGTTAACCCCTTTAGTGAACCCCTTAAAAAAAAAAAAAAAAAACGAAGCAAAAAATCAATGCTTTATCATCATACCGCCGAACAAAAAGTGGAATAACGCGCGATCAAAAAGACCGATATAAATAAACATGGTACCGCTGAAAACGTCATCTTGTCCCGCAAAAAACGAGCCGCCATTCAGCATCATCAGCGAAAAAATAAAGTTATAGCTCGCAGAATAAAGCGATGCAAAAATAATTATTTTTTATATAAAATTGTTTTTATTCTATAAAAGCGCCAAAACATAAAAAAATGATATAAATGAGATATCGCCATAATCGTACTGACCCAAAGAATAAAACTGTTTTATCAATTTTACCACACGCGGAACGGTACAAACGCCTCCCCCAAAAGAAATTCATGAATTGTGATTTTTGTTCATTCTAACCTCCCAAAAATCGAAATAAAAAGCGATCAAAAAATGTCACCTGCTCAAAAATGGTACAAATAAAATCGTCAACTCGTACCGCAAAAAATAAGACCTCACATGACTCTGTGGGCCAAAATATGCAAAAAATATAGCTCTCAAAATGTGGCGATGCAAAAAACTATTTTTGCAATAAAAAGCGTCTTTTAGCGTGACAGCTGCCAATCATAAAAACCCGCTATAAATAGTAAATCAAACCCCCCTTTATCACCCCCTTAGTTAGGGAAAAATAATAAAATTAAAAAAATGTATTAATTTCCATTTTCCCATTAGGGTTAGGGTTAGGGTTGCGGCTAAAGTTAGGGTTAGGGTTGGCGCTAAAGTTAGGATTAGGGTTAGGGTTGGGATTAGGGGTGTGTTAGGGTTAGGTTTGTGGTTAGGGTTGGGACTAGGTTAGGGGTGTGTTGGGGTTAGGGTTGGAGTTAGAATTGGGGGTTTCCGCTGTTTAGGCACATCAGGGGCTCTCCAAATGTGACATGGCGTCTGATCTCAATTCCAGCCAATTCTGCGTTGAAAAAGTCAAACGGTGCTCCTTCACTTCTGAGCTCTGCCATGCGTCCAAACAGTAGTTTATCCCCACATATGAGGTATAAGCGTACTCTGGACCCCAAGAGTTATTGTGCAATTTGTCCTATTTCTTCTGTTACCCTTGGGAAAATAAAAAACTGGGGGCGAAAATATCATTTTTGTACAAAAAAAAATATTTTTTTGTTTTTACGGCTGTACATTATAAACTTCTGTGAAGCACTTGGGGCTTCATAGCGCTCACCACACACCTAGATAAGTTCCTTGTGGGGTCTATTTTCCAAAATGGGGTCACTTGTTAGGGATTTCCACTGTTTAGGCGCATCAGGGGCTCTCCAAATGCGACATGACGCCCCCAGACCATTCCATCAAAGTCTGCAATCCAAAACGTCACTACTTCCCTTCCGAGCCCCAACGTGTACCCATACAGTAGTTTTCTCCCACATATTGGGTATCAGCGTACTCAGGACAAATTGGGAAACAACTTTTGGGGTCCAATTTCTCCTGTTACCCTTGTAAAAATAAAATATTGGGGTGAAAAAATCATTTTTGCAAAAAAAAAAAAAGATTTTTTATTTTTACGGCTGTGCGTTATAAACTTCTGTGAAGCACTTCGGGGTTCAAAGTGCTCACCACACATCTAGATAAGTTCCTTGTGGGGTCTATTTTCCAAAATGGGGTCACTTGTGGGGGGTTTCCACTGTTTAGGCGCATCAGGGGCTCTCCAAATGCGACATGACGCACCCAGACCATTCCATCAAAGTCTGCAATCCAAAACGTCACTACTTCCCTTCCGAGCCTTGACGTGCGCCCATACAGTAGTTTTCTCCCACATATTGGGTATCAGCGTACTCAGGACAAATTGGACAACAACTTTTGGGGTCCAATTTCTCCTGTTACCCTTGTGAAAATAAAGTATTGGGGGCGAAAAAATCATTTTGTAAAAAAAAAAAGATTTTTTATTTTTATGGCTGTGCGTTATAAACTTCTGTGAAGCACTTCGGGTTCAAAGTGCTCACCACACATCTAGATAAGTTCCTTGAGGGGTCTAGTTTCCAAAATGGTGTCATTTATGGGGGTTTCCACTGTTTAGGCAGATCAGGAGCTCTCCAAACACGACATGGCGTCCAGCCAATTCTGCGTTGAAAAAGTCAGACGGCGCTCCTTCCCTTCCAAACTCTGCCATGCACCCAAACAGTGGTTTACCCCCACATATGGGGTATCAGCGCACTCAGGACAAATTGCACAATAACTTTTGGAGTCTTGTTACCCTTGGAAAAATAAAAATTGGAGTGAAAAGATCATTTTTGTGGAAAAAATATGATTTTTAAATTTTACGGCTCTACGTTATAAACTTGTGTGAAGCACTTGGGGGTTCAAATTGCTCATCAAAAATCTAGATAAGTTCCTTAGGGGGTCTAGTTTCCCAAATGGGGTCATTTGTGGGGGTTTCCACTGTTTAGGCACATCAGGGGCTCTCCAAATGCAACATGGCATCCAAACTCAATTCCAGCCAATTTTGGTTGGAAAAAGTCAAATGGTGCTCCTTCCATTCCGAGCTCTGCCGTGCGCCCAAACAGTGGTTCCCCCCCACATATGGGGTATCAGCGTACTCAGGACAAATTGTACAACAACTTATGTGGTCCAATTTCTCCTGTTACCCTTGGGAAAATAAAAAATTAGTGACTAAAAGATAATTTTTGTGGGAAAAAAATAGGATTTTTTATTTTCATGCCCGGGCATTATAAACTTGTGTGAAGCACTTGGGGGTTCAAAGTGCTCACCAAAGATCTAGATAAGTTCCTTAGGGGGTCTAGTTTCCAAAATGGGGTCACTTGTGGGGGGTTTCCACTGTTTAGGCTCATCTGGGGCACTGCAAACGGAACATGACCCCCATTAACGTCTGCATTCCGAAACGTTACTACTTCCTTTCCAAGCCCTGCTGTGCGCCCAAACAGTTTCCCCCCCCCACATATGGGGTATCAGCGTACTCAGGACAAATTGGACAACAACTTTTGGGGTCCAATTTCCTTGGGAAAATTCAAAAATTTGGGACTAAAAAATCATTTTTGTGGAAAATTGATTTTTTTTTTTTCATTTCACACCCAGGCTTTATAAACTTTTGTGAAACACTTGAGGGTTCAAAGTGCTCACAACAGATCTAGATAAGTACCTTAGGGGGTCTAGTTTCCAAAATGGTGTCACTTGTGGGGGGTTTCCACTGTTTAGGCGCATCAGGGGCTCTCCAAACGCGACATGGCATCCAATCTAAATTCCAGCCAATTTTAGTTTGAAAAAGTCAAACGTCGCTCCTTCCCTTACGAGCTCTGCCGTGTGCCCAAACAGTGGTTTTCCCCCACATATGGGGTATTGGCGTACTCAGGAGAAATTGAATAACAACCTTATCTGTCCATTTTCTCCTTTTACCCTTGTGAAAATAAAAAAAAAGTTTGTAAAAGATAATTTTTGTGGCTAAAAAGTAAAATATTCATTTTTTCCTTCCACGTTGCTTTAGTTACTGTGAAGCACCTGAAGGGTTAATAAACTTCTTGAATGTGGTTTTGAGTACCTTGAGGGGTGCAGTTTTTATAATGGTGTCACTTTTGGGTATTTTCTGCCATATAGACCCCTCAAAGTGACTTCAAATGTGAGGTGGTCCCTAAAAAAAATGGCTTTGTAAATTTTGCTGTAAAAATGAGAAATCGCTGGTCAACTTTTAACCCTTATAACTTCCTAACAAAAAAAAATTTTGGTTCCAAAATTGTGCTGATGTAAAGTAGACATGTGGGAAATGTTATTTCTTAACTATTTTGTGTGATATATTTCTCTGTTTTAAGGGAATAAAAATTCAAAGTTTGAAAATTGCAAAATTTTAAAAATTTTCGCCATATTTGCGTTTTTTTCAAAAATAAACGCAAGTTATATCGAAGAAATTTTACCACTAACATGAAGTACAATATGTCACGAGAAAACAGTCTCAGAATCGCGAAGATCCGTTGAAGCGTTCCAGAGTTATAACCTCATAAAGAGACAGTGGTCAGAATTGTAAAAATTGGCCCGGTCATTAACGTGCAAACCACCCTTGGGGGTGAAGGGGTTAAACAAAAAGCTTGAAAAGTCTCTGTGTGCTGTGTTGTACAGTAATGGGCTTTTGGTTACCAACCGTTAGTATGTTGATATCATTTTACAAGGTTTTCGGCTGTGTTTGTGTTAAAGAGCTTAAAAGGGGTTGGATACGGTCTTAAGAGACCTCAAAGGGGCACACACATCTTTTAAGGGAAATTAGAGGCTAGTAGTTATATTCTTCTAATTAAGAGCAAAATTATAGTAATTATATTCTTGCACTTAGGGGGCAGTATTATAGTATTTATATTTTTATACATAGGGGCAGTATTATAGTAGTTATATTCTTGTACATGCGGATAGTAATATGGAATAAAAAGGAAAAAAAGAATAGCATCAAGTAGGAATGGGTACTTACGCTGTTTGCATAATTATTAAGCAAGTTGTATTTGAGAGGATTCTTTTTATTATTGAACAACTATGTTCTCAATCAACCCAAAAGACTCATAAATATCAAAGCTTAATATTTTTGGAAGTTGGAGTTGTTGTTTTTTAGATTTGGCTATCTTAGGAGGATATCTGTTTGTGCAGGTAACTATTACTGTGCAGAATTATTAGGCAACTTAATAAAAACCTAATACATACCCATCTCACTTGTTTATTTTCACCAGGTAAACCAATATAACAACACAACATTTAGAAATAAACATTTCTGACATTCAAAAACCAACAAAAAAAAATCAGTGACCAATATAGCCACCTTTCTTTACGATGACGCTCAAAAGCCTTCCATCCATAGATTCTTCAGTTGCTTGATCTGTTTACGATCAACATGGCGTGCAGCAGCCACCACAGCCTCCAGACACTGCTCCGAGAGGTGTACTGTTTTCCCTCCCTGTAGATCTCACATTTTATGAGGGACCACAGGTTCTCTATGGGGTTCAGATCAGGTGAACAAGGGGGCCATGTCATTATTTTTTCTTCTTTTAGACCTTTACTGCCAGCCACGCTGTGGAGTATTTGGATGCATGTGATGGAGCATTGTCCTGCATGAAAATCATGTTTTTCTTGAACGATACCGACTTCTTCCTATACCACTGTTTGAAGAAGATGTCTTCCAGAAACTGGCAGTAGGTCTGGGAGTTGAGCTTCACTCCATCCTCAACCCGAAAAGGTCCCACCCATACCAGTACCCCACATCCACCTTGCTAGCGTCTGAGTCGGAGTGGAGCTTTCCAGCCTCGGGCCCATCAAGAGTCACTCTCATTTCATCAGTCCATAAAACCTTAGAAAAATCAGTCTTAAGATATTTCTTGGCCCAGTCTTGACGTTTTATCTTATGTTTCTTGTTCAGAGTTGGCCGTTTTTCAGCCTTCCTTACCTTGGCCATGTTCCTGAGTATGGGACACCTTGTGCCAGGGCCGGCGTCAGCACCCGGCACACCCGTGCAAGTGCCGGGGCCCTGAGCAGGCGGGGGGGCCCACTCGCAGTCTGGCACCCCCGCGCCCGTTAGCGGAGGAGAGCGGTGTCAGCGCCGCCACTGGCCCCCCCCCCGCTTGCTCAGGGCCCTGGCATCAGCTGGCACAATACTTACCTCTCCCGTGCCTCCGCTGCCGCAGCTCCGGGCTCCAGGGGGCGCCAGCGCTTCCTCTCACAGCCGGCCGCTGAATGATGTCATCATTCAGAGGCCGGCTGTGGCACAGAGCGCGGGGACGCCGGACAGGTAAGACGTGTGTGTGTGTGTCTCTGTGTGTATGTATGTGTGTGTGTGTATGTGTGTGTGTATGTATGTGAGAGAGTGCTTGTGTGCTGTCTGTGTGTGATGATGGGCAGGCATTGCTGATAATGGGGAGGCATTGATGATGATGATGGGGAGAAGATGATGATAATGGGCAGGCATTGATGATAATGGGCAGGCATTGATGATGGGGAGAAGATGATGATGGGCAGGCATTGCTGATAATGGGGAGGCATTGATGATGATGGGGAGAAGATGATGATAATGGGCAGGCATTGATGATAATGGGCAGGCATTGATGATGGGGAGAAGATGATGATGGGCAGGCATTGATGATGATGGGGAGGAGATGATGATAATGGGCAGGCATTGATGATAATGGGCAGGCATTGATGATGGGGAGAAGATGATGATGGGGAGGAGATGATGATGATGGGCAGGCATTGATGATGATGGGGAGGAGATGATGATGGGCAGGCATTGCTGATAATGGGGAGGCATTGATGATGATGGGGAGAAGATGATGATAATGGGCAGGCATTGATGATAATGGGCAGGCATTGATGATGGGGAGAAGATGATGATGGGGAGGAGATGATGATGATGGGCAGGCATTGATGATAATAGGGAGGCCATGATGATGATGGGGAGGCAATGATGATGATAAGGAGGCAATGATGATGATGGGGAGACAATCATGATGATAATGGGGAGTCTTTCCACAGCGCCCTTTCCTGATCCGTAACAGTGCAGAACGCAGTACAGCGCAGAGGAGAGCTCCATATTTTGTATGGAGCATTATATGGGGACCAGTATCCTGTATGGAGCATTATATGGGGACCAGTATCCTGTATGGAGCATTATATTGGGTCCAGTATTCTGTATGGAGCATTATTTTGGGTCCAGTATTCTGTATGGAGCATTATATGGGGGGTGACATCCTGCATGGGGTATTGTATGGGTGATGAGGGGGAGACTGTGGTGCCCATAATATTGTATGGAGGACTGTACTGTCCAGTCTGTTCTGTGCGCTGTGAGGATTTGGCGGTTTTTGAGCTATTGTACAATTTACAATAGATATCATCATGTAATGGAAGAAGTGAAGTATTTGGCGTTGTACTGTACCTATATTTCTCTGCTGTATCTGTGCATCATGAATCGTGGTCTGTGTTAAAGGGGCCACTGAGGCTCTTTCGCCCGGGGCCCATAAAAACCTGGAGCTGGCCCTGCCTTGTGCTTTTTGATACTCCAGTAACGTTGCAGCTCTGAAATATGGAAAAACTGGTGACAAATGTCATCTTGGCAGCTTCACGTTTGATTTTCCTCAATTCATGGGCAGCTATTTTGCGCCTTTTTTTATCAACACGCTTCTTGCGACCCTGTTGGCTATTTGCCATGAAACCCTTGATTGTTCAGTGATCATGCTTCAAAAGTTTGGCAACTTCAAGACTGCTGCATCCCTCTTTAAGACATCTCACAATTTTTGAGATTTCAGAGTCCGTCAAATCTCTCTTCTGACCCATTTTGCCAAAGGAAAGGAAGTTGCCTAATAATTAAGCACACCTTATATGGGTGTTGATGTCATTAGACCACACCCCTCCTCATTACAGAGATGCAAGTCACTGATTTACATAATTGGCAGTTGGCTTTCAAGCCTATACAGCTTTGAGCAGGACAACATGTATAAAAAGGATGATGTGATCTAAATACTCATTTGCCTAATAATTCTGCACACAGTGTAGCTAATGACCAGAACATTCAGATAAACGGTAACAACTGAAGGCAGCACTCAAAAAATGGTGGCAAAAAGTATTATAGTAAATATATTTTCCTAAAAGGGAGCGTCTTAGGCTAAGCTCACACGTTGCGGTATTGCAGCGGAAATTTCCGCGGCAATCCCGCACTTCTCCGCGGGAAATACGCATTTTTTTGTATGCGTATTCCCACCAGAATAATAGCGTTTTGCAAGCGTAATTAGCTTGCAGAATGCTAGCGTTTTCCTAGCGATCTGTAGCATCGCTTGGAAAACTGATTGACAGGTTGGTCACACGAGTCACACATAGTGTTTGACACGTGTGACGAACTTTTTACTATTGATGCCGCCTATGCCACATCAATAGTAAAAAGATCTAATGTAAAAATAATAAAAAAAATAATAAATAATGATATTCTCACCTTCCGGCGGCCCCCGCAGCCTTCCCGCCTTCAGCGACGCTCCCGGCAACTCCCGTTCCCAGGAGTCCTTTGCGACAAATCACCCCGATGACGTAGCATCACGCGAGACCGCTACGCCATCTGGGTGATCTCGCAATGCATTACTGGGACCTGGAATTGCCGGGAGCGTCGCTGAAGGCGGGAAGGCTGCGGGGGCCGCCGGAAGGTGAGAATATCATTTTTTTTTATTTTAATTATCGTTTTACCAGGGATATGGTACCCAGGGCCTGGAGGAGAGTCTCCTCTCCTCCAGACCCTGGGTACCATCGCACATGAACCGCTTACATTCCGCAAAATTAATGAACATGTTGCTATTTTTTCCGCGAAGCGTTTTTTTCGCGGAAAAAAACGCAACATGTGGCCAAAACATGCGGAATCAATTAACATGTATAGGATGCTTAATGCTTGCTTTTTTTCGCGTTTTTACCGCGGAAAATCGTGGAAAAAACGCGAAAAAAAACGCAAAAATTCCTGAACGTGTGCACTTAGCCTCACAGTAGTTATATTGTATACAGGTGGTTATACTATAGTAGCTATGTTCACTAGTGTGATCTAATTCTCTAGAATGTGAGAATCGTATCAAAGGTGAGGAGAAGACGGAGAACGTAATTTCTCCATCTTCTCCATTGAGTCCACGGATGTCAGACTGCACCTGGATGACATCTGAGTGCAGTCCCATGTTTTACAAGCACCCATAGACTTGTATGAGTACCGTACGTATTCTCAGATTATCGGATGCACTCGCAGTATGCTGCGATTGTTTTTATCTCATGCCGATTCGGCACTGATCTGCACTGCCCAATATATATAATTAATAGCCAGAAAGGCTATGCAGACAGCTGCGGGCTGATATTCATAACCTAGGAAGGGGCCATGGATATTAGCCCCCCGGCTACAAACACCAGCTCTCAGCCACCCCAGAAATGGCGCATCTCTAAGATGTGCCAATTCCGGCACTTGGCCTCTCTCTTCCCACTCCCCTGTAGCGGGTGACATCAAGCCCAGTTAGTAATGGAGAGGCGTCAATAAGACACCGATCCATTACTAATCGTACAGTGGTAAATGGGTTAAAAAAAAGACATAGCCAGAATGAAGTATTTGAATGAAATAAAACACCACACAGTTTTCCATCTTTATTGTACGCCTAATTCCTGCGACGCCCTCGTTCTCCAGTAAAAAGAATAAAATAATAAACACAACCGTATACTCCCTGTTCCGAAGATCCATGTGTAACACCCCTTCAGGGCTACCACGGTACGCTGGGTGTTATGGGGGGTCTCACCTCTTTAGGGCGCAGTGCCTCCACCCGAATCTTGATTGGAGCTCTCTCTAGGACTGCAGAAGGACTGTTATCTTCTGCCAGGGACTGATTCGGGAAACCCCTGCCTATAGCTCAGTACACACTCACCCAAAACAGGAGTAAAACTGTTTAACTGGTTTATGGATATGCAGCAGAAATGAAGTGTATTTAAAGAAACAACATGCAATACAGGTAACGGTGCTCTATAAAAATCATATACACATCACAACCTAATTCTTTCCCCAACCCTGCAAATATAACGTAGCAGGTTCCCCTTTTCTTGTATTAACCCAGTCCAAACGTTGGGGCCCAGTTGCCGCGGATGTTGGCGCGCAAATTTATAACCGTTGGTGCACTTAGATGCTCACGAAGGTAAATAGTCTGGGCGTAGTGTACTCACTGTAACGGGCTGGTTGAACCACAAGTCTCGAAAAGGGCACTCACAGTGCGTCTCCACCGGTGGTAGTTTTCCCTGGACCCCAACTGGGGGCGGCAGGATTCAGGCCTTTATACGGTGGGAGTGCCGGTAGAACTCTCCGAGTCCTTAATGTTGCTTGCTTCACCTGATGACCGGGCTGCGCTCTCTCCAGATTCGCAGGTATATCAGAGGGGACGGGAACGCTCCGCTCTTTAGAGGAATACAAGTCCACAGCGCTCCATCTTTTACATGAACCATCCGCTCTCTCACTTTCTTTCACTTCCTCTCCAGTCCCTCCCCCAAGTTCCTCCTCCCTCCTATCCCTCCAAGCTGTGTCATCTGACTGAAACAAGGGTCCATGGGAATTGTAGTCCCCCGCAGCTCAGGGAAAAAAACATTAATGTCTGAAGGTCCCTGTTTAACAGCAGCTGCAAAACTCTTCTTAGTGTCTGTAAATCCCAGTATACCAGTAGCTGCTCTGACAGTTCCATGTGCAGGTGTTACACATGTAATAATGAGTGTCCCAAGAGGATCTACCCTATAGAACTGTCACATCAGGAGATGTGACCACTCTATAGGTCCTCCAGTGACACACTGACAGGAGACAATGGCTCATGCAGTGTTATCACTGAAGGGTCACTTGAGTTCATCGTCTCACTTGACGGCAATGCTGCGTGAGAATTTTCCCAAGCAGCAGGGCCGCAAGTGAGAGGATGAACTCCTGTAACCTGATGCCGGAGTGATACAGTGCAGAAGGATACCTTCCTCATTGTATCACCGGAGAGCCCTGGAGAGCGGTCACATCTCCTGATGTGACCGCTCTCCACAGGAGATCGTCGTGGGACAGTCGTTTTTATATGGATTACGTCGGAACAGGGAGTATACGGTTGTGTTTATTATTTTATTTTTTTTACAGGAGAACGAGGGCTTCGGGGATTAGGTGATTGGTGAGTATGTACTCTATGTTATATGTTGTATGTACTGTCTGAAATGTATGTTACATGTATGTACTATATGTTCTGTATGTTTTTTTTTTTTTTTCACTACTAAACACATGCATTGTCTGTTGGGACTACTTTCCCATCAACAGCAATGCTATCACTGTGAGCATTCATTGCCGGATGGGAGCAGTAGTCCCATCAGACAATGACTGCTTAGGCCTCTTTCACACATCCGTTTTTTTACTTCAGGCACGATCCGGCGTGTTGTTAAAAAAAACGGATCCGGTACCGGATGCGTTTTTTTAGCATTGATTTTCATTAGCGCCGGATCGCGCCTGATGTCATTGCGTTGCATCAGTTTTTGTCCGGATCCGGCGGAAATGTACATTCCGGCGGCCGGGCGAAACGTCGACTGCAACGTTTTTTATTTTTTCCGGCAGCCGGAAATAATAGAAGTCTATGGAACCGGATCAGTCTTTTGTGCAAATCGTCAAAAGACTGATCCAGATTTTGGAAATCCGGGACTACACTACTACTACTACTACTACTACTACTACTACTAACTACTACTACTACTACTACATTTTCCACTGTCTCCGGACATGCAAACCTGCATTTTCTGGCTCCAAAACTCTTTTTCTGGGTTCAAAAGTTCAGGTCGGATCCAGCAAAAAAACTAATCCGTTGCATCAGTTTTTTCATTTCAGCGCCGGATCCGACCCTTCAGGCATTCGACGGATTATGCCTGACACAAAAAAACGGATGTGTGAAAGAGGCCTTACACAGACCCGCACACACCAACACACACACAGGGACACACGCACACAAATGCACACACACGCACACACACAGACACACAGACCTGCACATATACTTACATGCAGTCCCCCGCACACAGACGCAAACACAGTCTCTGCCCACACACTTCCCTCCTCCTGATCTGCGATGTTTCTCGCACCCACATTGGCAGCAAATCCGCAGATCATTTTTAGACCTGTGGTTTTGTTGCGGATGTGCCTGACTCAATGCACGTCAATGGGTGCAGAAACGCTGCAGGTCCACAAAAAGAATTGACATGCTGCGGAAAAAAAAACGCAGCGTTTCTGCGCAGATTTTTCCACAGCGTGTGCACAACAAATCTCCCTTTGCCATTCTTTAACATTAGCTGTGCACTACACTGCGGATTTGATGCAAATCCGCGGGTCCAAAAACGCTGCGGATCCGCATCCAAATCCGCAATGTGTGCACATAGCCTTATAGTATTTATATTCTTGTAGATGGGGGATTATTCTAGTAAATGTATTCTTATTCTTGTAAATAGAGGCAGCATTAAATTAGCTATATTCTAGTTCATATGATGAGTATTATAACATTTATATTATTGTACATAAGTGACAGTTTTATAGTAATTTTATAGTAATTATTATTACATATACAGGGCAGGATATTAGTAATAATATTCTCATACATGGGGGCAGTATTATAGTAGTTATGTTCTTGTACATAGGGGCAGTATTATAGTAGCTATATTCTTGTACATAAGGGCAGTATTATAGTAGTTATATTCTTGTACACGGGGCAGTATTATATTAGTTATATTCTTGTACATAGGAGCAGTATTATAGTAGTTATATTCTTGAACATAGAGGCAGTATTATAGTAGTTATATTCTTGTACACGGGGCAGTATTATATTAGTTATATTCTTGTACATAGGAGCAGTATTATAGTAGTTATATTCTTGAACATAGAGGCAGTATTATAGTAGTTATATTCTTGTACATAGGGGCAGCATTATAGTAGTTATTTTTCTGTACATAGAGGCAGTATTATAGTAGTTATATTCTTGTACATAGGGCAGTATTATAGTAGTTATATTCTTGTACATAGGTGACAGTATTATAGTAGTTACATTCTTGCACATAGAGGGTACTATTATAATAGTTATATTCTTATTTATTATAAAAATAAAAATAAAGATTATTATTCTTGTACATAGGGGGCAGTATATTAGTAGTTATATTCTTGTACAAAGGAGCAGTATTATTATAGTAGTTATATTCTTGTACATAGGGGCAGTATTATAGCAGCTATATTCTTGCTCGCAGAGGGCATTATTTAAGTATGCATTTTTTGTACCTAGGATGCAGTTTTATACTAACTTTATTCTTATACATGGGGGGCAGTGTTATAGTACATAAAGTATTTTTTTTTATATGGGGCACACTAATAGTAAATGATCAGGCAACATTACATTTGTAAACTACTGGAACAGCATGTCCATCTTGAACTGTCCTCCCACCTTTCCTCCTGTTCCCTCTTTGACTGCTTACAATCAGGCTTCCGACTGCATCACTCAACTGAAACTGCCCTAACTAAAGTCACCAACGACCTAGTAACTGCCAAGAGCAAGCGACACTACTCTGTCCTCCTTCTCCTGGACCTGTCTTCTGACTTCGACACTGTGGAACATTCCCTCCTGCTACAGATTCTCTCATCTCTTGGCATCACAGGCTTGGCCCTATCCTGGATCTCATCATATCTAACAAACCGAACATTCAGTGTCTTCCTCTCCCACACCACCTCCTCACCTCGCCCCCTGTCTGTCGGTGTTCCCCAAGGCTCAGTTCTAGGACCCCTACTCTTCTCCATCTACACCCTCGGCCTGGGACAGCTCATAGAATCCCATGGTTTTCAGTATCATCTCTACGCCGACGACACGCAGATCTACCTATCTGGACCTGATCTCACCTCCTTACTGACCAAAATCCCACAATGTCTGTCTGCTATTTCTGCTTTCTTCTCTGCTCGCTTTCTAAAACTGAACATGGACAAAACAGAATTCATCATCTTTCCCCCATCTCACTCTACCCCCCCACCAGACCTGTCCATCAACGTTAATGGCTGCTCACTTTCCCCAGTCCCGCACGCTCGGTGCCTCGGAGTGATCCTCGACTCTGCCCTCTCTTTCAAGCCACATGTCCAAACTCTTGCCTCCTCCTGCCGTCTCAAACTCAAAAATATTTCCCGGATCCGTGCATTCCTTGACCATGAAACTACAAAAACACTAGTGCATGCCCTCATCATCTCCCGCCTCGACTACTGCAACCTCCTACTCTCTGGCCTTGCCTCTAGCACTCTGGCACCACTCCAATCCATCCTGCACTCTGCTGCCCGACTAATACACCTGTCTCCCCGTTATTCCCCAGTCTCTCCTCTCTGCGAAGCCCTTCATTGGCTTCCTATCGTCCAGAGGCACCAGTTCAAAACCCTAACCATGACCTACAAAGCCATCCACAATCTGTCTCCTCCATACATCTGTGACATGGTCTCCCGGTACATACCCACACGCAACCTCCGATCCTCTCAAGATCTCCTCCTCTACTCCCCTCTTATCTCTTCTTCCCACAACCGCATACAAGACTTCTCCCGTGCCTCTCCCATACTCTGGAACTCTCTACCCCAACACATAAGACTCGCGCCTATCATGGAAACCTTCAAAAAGAACCTGAAGACCCACCTCTTCCGACAAGCCTACAACCTGCAGTGATCATCAGTCTACTGAACCACCGCACGACCAGCTCTACCCTCTCCTAGTGTATCCTCACCCATCCCTGTAGACTGTGAGCCCTTGCGGGCAGGGTCCTCTCTCCTTCTGTACTTGTGTGTGCCTTGTATTGCTCATGTTTACTGTACTTGTCTATATTTGACCCTCTTCACATGTAAAGCGCCATGGAATAAATGGCGCTATAAAAATGTACAATAATAATAATTTGTTATGTTCTAGTTCATAAGATGAGCATTATAACATTTATATTATTGTACTGTACATAAGTGCCAGTTTTATGGTAATTTTATATTATGTATTATTACATATACAGGGCACTATTTTAGTAATAATATTCGTATACATAGGGGGCAGTATTATAACAGTTACTAGCTATGAACCCGTTCTACGCCCGGTGGCAAGCATTTTTATTGGTATATGGTCTCCTATCCTGGTATGTGCTGCCCCCCTCCTATCCTGGTATGCATGTCACCTCTCATCCCTATCCTGGTATGTATGGTCCCCTCACTCCCACCCAATCCTGGTATGCATGGCACCCCATTGCTCATCCTGGTATGCATGGTCCCCTCACCCCCCAATCCTGGGATGCATGGTACCTGCTCATCCATATCCTGGTATTCATGGTTCCCTCACCCCCCAATTCTGGTATGCATGGTCCCCTCAACCCCAATCCTGGTATGCATGGTCCCCTCACCCCCCAATCCTGGTATGCATGGTCCCCTCACCCCCCAATCCGGGTGTGCATGGTCCCCCTCCCAATCCTATCGAAGGATGTATGGTACCCCTCACCCACCAATCCGGTATGCATGGTCCCCTCATCCACAAATCCTGGTATGCATGGTACCCTTCATCCACCAATCCTGGTATGCATTGTCCTCTCACCCCCTTTCCTGGTATGAATGGTCCCCTCACCCCCCTATCCTGGTATGCATGGTCCCATCACCCCCAATCCTGGTATGCATGGTCCCCTCACCCCCCAATCCTTGGAATGCATGGTCCCCTCACCCCCCAATCCTGGAATGCATGGTCCCCCTCACCCCCCAATCCTGGTATGCATGGTCCCCTCACCCATCAATCCTGGTATGCATGGTCCCCCTCATCCCTTTCATAGGATGTATGGTACCCCCTCACCTCCCAATCTAGGTATGCATGGTCCCCTCATCCACAGTCCTGGCATGCATGGTACTCTTCATCCCCCAATCCTGGTATGCATGGTCCTCTCACCCCCCCTTTCCTGGTATGAACGATCCCCTCACCCTCCTATCCTGGTATGCATGGTCCCTTCACCCCCCAATCCTGGTATGCACGGTCCCCTCCCCCAATCCTGGAATGAAGGGTCCTCTCACCCCCAATCCTGGTATGCATGGTCCCCTCCCCAATCCTGGTATGCATGGTCCCTTCACCCCCCAATCCTGGTATGCATGGTCCTCTCCCCCCAATCCTGGAATGCATGGTCCCCTCACCCCCAATCCCGGTATGCATGGTGCCCTCACCCCCAATACTGTATGCATCGTTCCCTCACCTCCCAATCCTGGTATGCATGGTCCCCCTCATCCCTCTCATAGGATGTATGGTACCCCCTCTGTTATGTTTTGGTAGCTGAGGAGAGCAGGCAAAAACGGCAATACACCAGAGAGGTTGGAATCTACTGGATTGCAGTACCCTGACTAACCACCACAACTAAAGGCAGCCGTGGAGCGTTCCTACGTTGGTCCTAGACGCCTGGTGACAGCCTGAGAGGCTAACGACACCTAAAGATAGAAAGAGGAAAGCTATCTGCCCTGGAGCAGATCCCCAAAGAACATAGGAAGCCCCCAAACATGTAATGGCGGTTAGACAAGAGGAAATACAGACACAGACAGAAAATAGTATGAGCAAACGCTGGGGCCCAATCTGCCTAGACAGAAAAGGATAGGAAGGATACTTACTGCAATTCCAAAAAACCCTAAAAAAAGCCAACGCTACTAATTGCAAAAACACCTGAGATCACACGACCTCTACCACCTAAATTAGTTCTCTGGTGTAACAAAACTAAGCCGCAGCCACAGAAAAAACTGGAAAAGGCAAATGAACAAACAACAGTGGCTCCAGAGGAACCGAGAGGAGACCAAGCCCCCCGGGGAGGGGAACCTGGCCAACCCCACAGAAATGCAGAGAAAAATGCAAATGGCAAGCACAAAAACCAAAAACAGAAAATATCTTATCTGAGAGCAGGAGAAGAGGCAAGACTCAGCAAGCTTCCAAGTGAACCAGGAACCACAGTTGAGACAAGAACAATTGATCACCGGCAACCATGATGGGGGGAAACCTCCCTTATATCCAGCCAGTCTGTAATTCCTGATTGCCAATCCTCATTGAATGGTTCAGTACTGTTTGTAACCACCAGAGGGAACTTCTGCTCAGAATTCATTTCTAAAACATTCATAACACCCCTCACCCTCCATTCCTGAATGCATGGTCCCCTCATCCCCAATCCTGGTATACATGGCACCCCTTAGCTCCCAATTCTGGTATGCATGGTCCCCTCTTCCCCAATCCTGGTATGCATGGTACCCTTCACCCCCCAATCCTGGTATGCATCGTCCTCTCACCCCCATCCTGGTATGCATGGTCCCCTCACCCCCAATCCTGATATGCATGGTCCCCTCACCCCCAATCCTGATATGCATGGTCCTTTCACCCCCTATCCTGGTATGAATGGTGTCCTCACTCCACAATCTTGGAATGCATGTTCCTCTCACCCGCCAATCCTGGTATTCAAGGTCCCTCACCCCCCAATCCTGGTATGCATGGTCCCCTCATCCCCCAATCCTGGTATGCATGGTCCACTCACCCCCAATCCTGGTATGCATGGTCCCCCTTATTCCTATCGTAGGATATATGGTACCCCCTCCCCCCAATCCTGGTATGCTTGGTCCCCTCATCCACAATCCTGGTATGCATCATACCCTTCATCCCCCAATCCTGGTATGCATGTTCCTCTCACCCCCCTTTCCTGGTATGAATGGTCCCCTCACCCCCCTATCCTGGTATGCATGGTCCCATCACCCCCCAATGCTGGTATGCATGGTCCCTTCAACCCCCTATCCTGGTATGCATGGTCCCCTCACCCCCAATCCTGATATGTATGGTCCCCTCACCACCCTATCCTGATATGCATGGTTCCCTCACACCCTATCCTGGAATGCATGGTCCCCTCACCCCCAAATCCTGGTGTGCCTGATCCCCTCACCCCCCAATCCTGGTGTGCATGGTCCGCTCACCTCCCCAATCCTGGTGTGCATGGTCTTCTCACCCCCCAATCCTGGTGTGCATGGTCCCCTCCCCCCCAATCCTGGTGTGCATGGTCCCCTCACCCCCCAATCCGGGTGTGCATGGTCCGCTCACCCCCCAATTCTGGTATGCATGGTCCCCTCAGCCCCCAATCCTGGAATGCATGGTCCCCTCACCCCCCAATCCTGGTATACATGATCCCGTCACCCTCCAATCCTGGTATGCATGGTCCCCCCTCATCCCTATCGTAGGATGTATGGTACCCCCTCAACCCCAATCCTGATTTGCATGGTCCTCTCACCCCCTCAATCCTGATATGCATGCTTCCCCTCACCCCCCTATCCTGGTATGCATGCTACCCCTCACCCCCCTAACCTGGCATGCATGGTCCCCTCACCCCCCCAATCTTGGAATTCATGGTCCCCTTAACCCCCCAATCCTGATATGCATGGTCCCCTCACTCCCCAATCCTGATATGCATGGTTCCCTCACCCCCTATCATGGTATGCATGGTCCCCTCACGCCCCCATCCTGATATGCATGGTCCTCTCACCCCCCAATCCTGATATGCATGGTCCCCTCCCCCCAGTCCTGGTATGCATGCTACCCCTCACCCCCCTATCCTGATATGCATTGTCCCCTCACCCCCCAATCCTGATATGCATGGTCCCCTCACCCCCTATCCTCATATACATGCTACCTCTCACCCCCTATCCTGATATGTATGGTTCCCCTCACCCTTATTAAACTGCACACATACAAAAAAAAACATTTATACTCACCTTTCTTCCCTGTGCTCCAGCGCTGTCCCATTTCTGCCGGAGGCTGGGGGAGGAGTGTGGCGCCGAAGTACGCGCATGCCCATACCGCGCTGTCCAGCGCCATATTGCTGTAAAATGGTGCCGGATAGCGCTATGCTCGTGCGCGATTCCGACGCGCACTCTGGCCCCGGGTTTCTGGCAACGCTCCTCCCGGTCAGGTAAGTATGTAGGTATGGCGCCGGAGATCGCGGTATGCATTCAGTGTGTACGCAAACCACGATCTCCGGCGCCATACACAATCCTCACCGCTGGATGCCGTCTTCTGTCTGGAGCCAGACTGTGCAGGCGCGTCGCACTTGCGCAGTCTATAAAGGCTTCAGACAGAGTGACGCTTACAGCGTTATATTATAGATATTCTTAGAGAATGAAGCAGTATTACTGCAATTACATTCCTCTACACAGGAGGCAGTAATATATTAGTTATATTCTTGTACATAGGGGCAGTATTATATACAGTATTTATATAATTGCCTTGTAATGTTTTCATTTCCTGTTCTGTCCAGATGTCACCGTATCCCAGAATTCCAAGCAGAGGAAGTTCACCCACCGCCATATTGGGACACCCAAATGATAGTTGTCTCAATATGGAAATTGCTGCTGGTACCAACCTATTGCGCGGTACCACCAGCGGAACACCGTCGCACCACACACACATACACACACACTCTATATGCCATACACAACACACACACACATCACACTGACACACACTCACCCTCACACACTCAGTCACACTCACACACTCACACACACACTCACAATCACACACTCAGGCACTCACACACTCAGACTCACACACACTCACACACACACTGTCACACATCACGCTCACACACTCAGACTCACACTGACACACTCAGACTTACACACTCAGACTCTCATACTCACAAACTAAAACACACTCTCTCACACACACTCACTCACACACAGATTCACACACACACACAACACTCATACACTCATACACTCACACACTCACACTCATACACTCACACTCTCACACATACACACACACACTCCCACACTCCCACTCCCACACTCACACTCACAGTCACACACTCATGCAGCCTCTTGCGTGGTCCCATGCTGCCATCATTGTACTGGAGGAGCGCATGTGCAATTTTTTGTGACCGCTGCTATCTGTTTGCACAAAGATGGCAGCGGTCAGGATTTACTGCGCCTGCACAAATTACGCGCAGGTGCAGTGAATCATTCGGCTGATCCTGGCGGCAGATGTGCAACTTGTCTACAGGCAGAGGAAGCCGGTCATATTAAAGGGGTTTTCCCACGAACGAAAGTTCATTTTAAAAATTTACTATGTCTGACCGTGTACAGAGCATACCACATGTCCTGAGCAGATGAGGAAGCAAAATACAATACTGACATTACAGCAGGGGATCACAGTGGAGTCATTTTGCAAGGTAAAATATTTCACTGACTGTTTTTAAAAAATATTTTACCTCACAAAATGTATTCTCTGCGATCTCCTGCTGTAATGTCAGTATTGTCTTTTGCTGCCTCCCCTGCCCAGGAGCTGTGGTATAGTACATGGGGTACACAGGTCAAAGAAGAGATCACATGAGAGGAGAAGACAGGAGATGGGGAAAGAGAGAGTGGATAGGTGGGTGAGCACATGGGTTTGAGAGATTCTCAACGCTGCAAAGCCTGCTCCCATTGTGACATTACCGCCCTCCCGATGCAATAGCATCGAACCTCCATCTAGTAGTAGTTATATTCTTGTACATAGGGGGCAGTATTATAGTAGTTATATTATTGTACATAGGAGCAGTATTAATATAGTTATATTCTTGTACATAGGAGCAGTATTATAGTAGTTATATTCTTGTACATAGGGGCAGTATTATAGTAGTTATATTCTTGTACATAGGAGGCAGTATTATAGTAGTTATATTCTTGAACACAGTTCCAGTATTATAGTAGTTATATTCTTGTACATAGGAGGCTGTATTATAGCAGTTATATTCTTGTACATAGGGGCAGTATTATAGTAGTTATATTCTTGTACATAGGACAGTATTACAGTTATATTCTTGTACATAGGAGCATATTATAGTTATTAGATTCTTGTACATAGGGACAGTATTATAGTATTATTTTTAGTATATAGTTGCATTGTACTTAGGAGACAGTATAATAGTAGTTATATTCTTGTACATAGGGCAGTATTATAGTAGCTATATTCTTGTACATAGGTGACAGTATTATAGTAGTTACATTCTTGCACATAGAGGGTAGTATTATAATAGTTATATTCTTGTACATAGGGGCAGTATTAGTAGTTAATTCTTGTACAAAGGAGCAGTATTATAGTATTAGATTCTTGTACATAGGGCAGTATTATAGTAGTTATTTTCTTGTATATATTGCATTACTTAGGAGACAGTATATAGTTATGATTC
>JARQOD010002055.1:50333-84720 GCA_033576555.1 Oophaga sylvatica
TGATGAAAGTCATAAAGAACTCAGAGTGAGATACAAGAATCTTAAAAATGCAACCACAGTTTTACAAAGTAACATTAAAGGGGATGTCCACTACTGGATAACCCATTAACCCCAGCTTAATTAGTCCAGGAGACAAATTAAAATAAAAACAATCTACTCTCCTGCGGTGGCGCCATTCCACCGATGTTGGTGCCACTATTCCCAGAGAGTAACGTAGTTTTAGCCACAGCTTCAGTCAGAGCGGATGTCTGCTCTGACACAAAATAGTTAAGGCTGCAGCTGATGAGTGGCCACTCATTTGCTGCAGCTTGCAAGTGACACAACAAATCACATCATTCGGTGGAAAAAGTGGTGGCAACATTCCTGAAATGGTGCCAACTGCAGGAGTTAAGTAAATATATTTTTAATTTTAATTTAATTCCTGAAATAATTAAGCAAGGGTAATGGATAATCCATTTAAATTATCTTTTCCTAATATTCAGTGTTAGACTGGGTGTCTAAGGTTCACTAGTGGAATTGTTTTTTGAGGGCCCATCACCATTACAGAAAAAATAAAACAGTCAATCTGAGATGCCAACACTGCTCCATCCTGGATTACACTGATTACACATCCAACCCGAATGTGACGCTGAGTCACTTCTCACAGGCAAGCCATGAGTCGGGATACTCAAGGTGTCCGAGGTCAAAAGTCAGGAGGGTACGTCATAAAGAGAGGGAAGAGACAATGGCATAGTCAGGTAACGATCTGAGGTCAAAATACCAGAACTGTAGAGGATCAGAACAAAGGTATGAAGAATACTGGAGATATAATTTCATGCCAATCATTTGTATCTTATGTGGCATTGCATTATAAAACCCCTTTCAGTGTGCAGCTGTATGAGAACACCTAGCTGAGCAGGGGGGGCAAGCTGGTCAAGGTTTGACAAATCTCACACCTTGACTAGCTCAGAGCAGGACATGGCTTGCTTGCAATAGAGTCCTGCTGAGGCTGCAGACACCGTCTAGAACATTCCAGAAACCTAATTCCATAAGGAGTTATGGAGACGCTATATGTGCTAGCCACACATTGTGTATATTTCCGAGATCCTCAGAACATGGCGAACACTCACCTGGGTCTCAACCCATTCTAGCACCCATGGGTTGTAGATACATAAAACAGCTAGTAGAAACCAGGTAACAAAGCTGTGTTTGGTGTTAACACGTTACAGAGGCCCAGATCTGATGGTGCCATAACCGACTCCGTTGGACAGTGATGGCGAACCTATGGCACGCGTGCCAGAGAGGGCACTCAGAGCCCTCTCAGCTGGCACGCGGCCTCGCCTCATCCTTGTTCAGGACTGCAGCTTCCTCTCACACATTGAGCGGCGCGGCCGTGGAGCTGAAAGATGACGTCATCCAGCTGCGGCCGACAACCCCGCTCAATGTGTGAGAGGAAGTGAGAGGAATTAAGCTGCTGGCGTGATATCCACTGATGACACTTTTCATCTAACAGAGGTGGAAGTGTGGACTAGCAGAAGTAGCTTCAGCCCAGGTGGCGACATTACACTGTGTGCAGAATTATTAGGCAAATGAGTATTTTGATCACATCATCCTTTTTATACATGTTGTCCTGCTCCAAACTGTATAGGCTTGAAAGCCAACTGACAATTATGTAAATCAGGTGATTTGCATCTCTGTAATGAGGAGGGGTGTGGTCTAATGTCATCAACACCCTATATAAGATGTGCTTAATTATTAGGCAACTTCCTTTCCTTTGGCAAAATGGGTCAGAAGAGAGATTGTGAGATGTCAAAAAAGAAGTCAAAAATTGTGAGATGTCTTGCAGAAGGATGCAGCAGTCTTGAAAGTGCCAAACCTTTGAAGCGTGATCACCGAATAATCAAGCGTTTCATGGCAAATAGCCAACAGGGTCGCAAGAAGTGTGTTGATAAAAAAGGCTCAAAATAACTGCCCATGAATTGAGGAAAATCAAGCGTGAAGTTGCCAAGATGCCATTTGCCATCAGTTTTGCCATATTTCAGAGCTGCAACGTTACTGGAGTATCAAAAAGCACAAGGTGTCCCATACTCAGGGACATGGCTAAGGTAAGGAAGGCTGAAAAACGACCACCTTTGAACAAAAACATAAGATAAAACGTCAAGACTGGGCCAAGAAATATCTTACGACTGATTTTTCTAAGGTTTTATGAACTGATGAAATGAGAGTGACTCTTGATGGGCCAGATGGATGGGCCCGAGGCTGGATCAGTAAAGGGTAGAGAGCTCCACTCCGACTCAGACGCCAGCAAGGTGGAGGTGGGGTACTGGTATGGGCTGGTATCATCAAAGATGAACTTGTGGGACCTTTTCGGGTTTAGGATGGAGTGAAGCTCAACTCCCAGACCTACTGCCAGTTTCTGGAAGACACCTTCTTCAAGCAGTGGTACAGGAAGAAGTCGGCATCGTTCCAGAAAAACATGATTTTCATGCAGGACAATGTTCCATCACATGCATCCAAATACTCCACAGCGTGGCTGGCCAGTAAAGGTCTAAAAGAAGAAAAAATAATTACATGGCCCCCTTGTTCACCTGATCTGAACCCCATAGAGAACATGGTCCCTCATAAAATGTGAGATCTACAGGGAGGGAAAACAGTACAACTCTCGAAACAGTGTCTGGGAGGCTGTGGTGGCTACTGCACTCAATGTTGATCATAAACAGATCAAGCAACTGACAGAATCTGTGGATGGAAGGCTTTTGAGTGTCATCGTAAAGAAAGGTGACTATGTTGGTCACTAAAAAAATATTTAGAGTTGAGAGTCCTCAGTGGTTGATACCTTTTAATGGCTAACTGAAAAGATGGTAACAAATTGCAAGCTTTCGAGACTACTCAGGTCTCTTTATGGGGGTGGTTTTGAATGTCAGAAATGTTTATTTCTAAATTTTGTGTTGTTATATTGCTTTAACTGGTGAAAATAAACACGTGAGATGGGTATATATTTGGTTTTTATTAAGTTGCCTAATAATTCTGCCCAGTAATAGTTACCTGCACAAACAGATATCCTCCTAAGATAGCCAAATCTAAAAAAAAAAAACACTCCAACTGACAAAAATCTTAAGCTTTGATTTGAGTCTTTTGGGTTGATTGAGAACATAGTTGTTGTTCAATAATAAAAAGAATCTCCTCTAATACAACTTGCCTAATAATTATGCAAACAGTGTATAATGCTCCATATATAATGGGCCCCATTTATAATGCTCCAGTGTATAATGGGCCCCGTATATGATGCTCCAGTGTATGATGGGCCCCATTTATAATGCTCCAGTGTATGATGGGCCCCATGGATGATGCTCCAGTGTATGATAGGCCTATATAATGCTCCATATATAATGGGCCCCATATGATGCTCCAGTGTATGATGGGCCTATATATTGCTCCATATATCATGGGCCCCATTTATAATGCTCCAGTGTATAATGGGCCCCATATATGATGCTCCAGTTTATGATGGGCCAATAGTATGCTCAATATATAATGGGCCCCATATGATGCTCCAATATGATGGGCCCCATGGATGATGCTCCAGTGTATGATGGGCCTATATAATGCCATACCTCCGAACCGTCCCGGATTGAGCGGGACAGTCCCGATTCTGACCCCCGTCCCACTGTCCCGCTGAGGACACTATGTGTCCCGCAATGAGATGAGCCGCCATGCCCCCATGCACCCCTTCCTGCCCTCCCTGTCTCTACAGCTCAGCCTCACAGCAGCTAGCAATGACGCTGCTATTGCTGTAATCTTCTGTGCCCACAGGACCTGTGATGAGGTCACAGGAGGGGAGGAGTCAGGGGTCACATGATCAGTGTCCTCGTTGTGTTCAGGACTCTGCTGTGCTGGTTGTCATGGTGCTGAATGAGGGTAAGTGTATGCGGGTGTCGGGACTCGGGTTTACAGTGTGGATGTAGCAGTGCTGTAGTGTGTACAAGTTGGATATAGCAGAGTCGTGTGTGTACGAGGTGTACGGAGCTGAGCCGTTTGTACGAGGTGTACGGAGCGGAGCCGTGTGTGTACGAGGTGTACGGAGTGGAGCCGTTTGTGTACGAGGTGGTTGTAGCAGTGATGTAGTGTACGAGGTGTACAGAGCAGAGCCGTGTGTGTACGAGGTGGATGTAGCAGAGCTGTAGTGTGTACTCTCTGTCTCTATCATCTGTATCAACTCTGTCTCTATCATCTGTCTCTATCATCTCTATCATCTCTGTCTCTATCATCTGTATCAACTCTGTCTCTATCATCTGTCTCTATCATCTCTGTCTCTATCATCTGTCTCTATCATCTCTGTCTCTATCATCTGTCTCTATCATCTGTCTCTATCATCTCTGTCTCTATCATCTGTCTCTATCATCTGTCTCTATCATCTCTGTCTCTATCATCTCTGTCTCTATCATCTGCCTCTATCATCTCTATCATCTCTGTCTCTATCATCTCTATCAACTCTGTCTCTATCATCTGTCTCTATCATCTTTATCATCTCTGTCTCTATCATGTGTATCAACTCTGTCTCTATTATCTCTGTCTCTATCATCTGTCTCTATCATCTCTGTCTCTATCATCTCTGTCTCTATCATCTGTCTCTATCATCTGTCTCTATCATCTCTGTCTCTATCATCTGTCTCTATAATCTGTCTCTATCATCTCTGTCTCTATCATCTCTGTCTCTATCATCTGCCTCTATCATCTCTGTCTCTATCATCTGTCTCTATCATCTGTCTCTACCATCTCTGTCTCTATCATCTCTGTCTCTATCATCTGTCTCTATCATCTCTGTCTCTATCATCTCTGTCTCTATCATCTCTGTCTCTATCATCTGTCTCTATCATCTCTATCATCTCTGTCTCTATCATCTATATCATCTCTATCATCTCTGTCTCTATCATCTCTGTCTCTATCATCTCTGTCTCTATCATCTGTCTCTATCATCTCTGTCATCTCTGTCTCTATCAACTTTTTATCTACACTCCTCACAAACAATGTATCTTGTGTAGGGGGTTGTTTAAACAAGTGTTTAGACATTATTTACTCCAAAATCGCGTGCGTGCAAAAGCGCTGACGAGCGCAAAGCCATGCGCATGCCAGCGCACCCATAGATTGCAATGTTATTTTTTTGCGCATAGCATGCGCACACGTGTGCACGCATTTTTTTAAAGCGGTTGGGTGGAAAAAAATGCAACATGTAGCGTCTAGCGCATATAGGCGCACACCTGGAAAATGCGCAGCGCACGCCAAACGCAGATGAACACGTGCAAGCGCTAGAGCCTGCGCCCGCCATGTTAAAGATAGGGGAACATTGCGCATGCATCCGATAGCGCATGATGCGCTGCGCAAAAAAATGCAAGTGTGAAAGTAGCCTAAGCCGCACATGTATGAGGTGCACAGAGCGGAGCTGCGCGTGTACGAGGTGCACGGAGCAGAGCCGCGCGTGTACGAGGTGCACGGAGCGGATCCGCGCATGTACGAGGTGCACGGAGCGGAGCTGTACGTGTACGAGGTGGATGTAGCAGTGCTGTAGTGTGTACGAGGTTTACGGAGCTGAGCCGCGCCGCGCGTGTATGAGGTTTACGGAGCGGAGCCGTGTGAACGAGGTGGATGTAGCAGTGCTGTGTGTGTACGAAACGGAGCCCTGTGTGTGTGAAGTGTACGGAGTGGAGTCGTATGTGTACAAGGTGTACAAAGCGTGGCTGCGTGTGTACAAGGTGTACGAGTAGTGGATGCCTTGTGTACTGAGGAGCCTTGTGTGAAGAGGTTGACGGAGCTGAGCCGTGTGTGTACGAGGCATACAAAGCGGAACCGTGTGTGTATGAGGTGTGCAGAGCCGTGCGTGTACAAGGTGTATGTGGGGAGCATTCATACCTCCCAACCGTCCTGAATTCAGCGGGACACTCCCGATTTTGGAAGTCTGCCCCACTGTCCCAGCCGGGAGCTTTTCCGTGGACACAGGAGTACATGCCGGAGCCCCGAGGAGCACTTTAAAATTCGCACGTGATGTTCCACCAGAAGTGACGTGCTGGAAGATGACCGGAAATTAGGTAATTTTGGGAGGAGATTGTGACGGAACCATGGAGGCACTTCAGGGAATGCTTCAGATCGATCACCGTGTCCTCGCCTTGGAATCGGGGATGTCGGCCATGTGAGCGGATCATGATATGTCCTGCACCGGGAGGCTCAGGTGGGCACTACAATGGGAGCCGGGCTGCTATAGTATCTTTATAGAATCTTTATTTCTTTCTCTCTCTGTTTCTTTCTTTCTCTCTCTGTTCTTTCTTTCTTTCTCTCTGTTCTTTCTTTCCCATCTTTCTTTCTCTCTGTTCTGTTTCTTTCTTTCTCTCTGTTCTTTCTTTCCCCTCTTTCTTTCTTTTCTTTCTTTCTTTCTTTCTTTTTTTCTTTCTTTCTTTCTTTCTATCTCTGTTCTTTCTTTCCTTTATTTCTTTCT
Source organism: Oophaga sylvatica (assembly GCA_033576555.1). NCBI lineage: Eukaryota > Metazoa > Chordata > Amphibia > Anura > Dendrobatidae > Oophaga > Oophaga sylvatica. Next base: position 56,800 of record JARQOD010002055.1, read on the forward strand.
TTCTTTCTCTGTTTCTTTCTTTTTCTCTATCTCTCTGTTCTTTCTTTCCCCTCTTTCTTTTTCTCTCTCTCTGTTCTTTCCCCTCTTTATTTTTCTTTCTTTCTTCTTTCTTTCTTTCTTTCTTTCTTTCTTTCTTTCTTTCTTCCTTTCTCTCTGTTCTTTTTTTATTTCTCTCTCTCTTTCCCCTCTTTCTTTCTCTCTCTCTCTGTTCTTTTTTTCTTTCCCCTCTTTCTTTCTTTCCCCTCTTTCTTTCTCTCTGTTTTTTCTTTCTCTCTCTCTGTTCTTTCTTTCCCATCTTTCTTTCTCTCTGGCCTTTTTCTTTCTTTCTCTCTGTTCTTTCTTTCCCCTCTTTCTTTCTATCTCTCTGTTCTTTCTTTCTCCTTTCTTTTTCTCTTTCTTTCTTTCTCTCTCTTCTTTCTTTCCCCTCTTTCTTTCTCTTTCTCTCTGATCTCTTTCCCCTCTTTCTTTTCCTCTGTGCTTTCTTTCCCATCTTTCTCTCTCTGTTCTTTCTCTTTCTTTCTTTCTCTCTGTTCTTTCTTTCTTTCCCCTCTTTCTTTCTTTCTTTCTTTCTTTCCTTTCTTTCTTTCTTTCTTTCTTTCTTTCTTTCCTTTCTTTCTTTCCTTTCTCTCTCTCTGTTCTTTCTTTCTCTTTCTTCCTGTCTCTCTGTTCTTTCTTTCCCATCTTTCTCTCTACCTCTCTGTTCTTTCTCTCTTTGTTCTTTCTTTCCCTTCTTTCTCTCTCTTCCTCTGTTGTTTCTTTACCCTTTCTTTTTTTCTATCTGTTCTTTTTTTCTGTCCCCTCTTTCTTTCTCTCTCTGTTTATTTTTCTCTATCTCTCTTTTCTTTCTTTCCCCTCTTTCTTTCTTTCTTTCTCTCTCTCTGTTCTTTCCCCTCTGTAGCGCCGCCATCAGCGTCCCTGTCCTCTGCCAGGCAGGGACGCTGTTCCTCGGCGTCAGCATCCCCGTCCTCTGCCAAGCAGGGACGTCGCTCCTCTTACCCACGCTCGGCGTCCTCCTCCCGCCCTGCTGGGGCTGCGCGCTCCTTCCCTGCCTCTGGACTTAGGGCGTGCGCCCGCGCGCTCCCCCGCTCTTAAAGGGGCCGCGCGCATCTTTCAAAAAGGTCCCCGGCCAATGCCGGTGGACTTCACCCTATATAAAGCACTCCCTCCTTAATGGAGGTGCCCGAGCAATGTTGTTGCACTGTTCACTACTCTGCTTCAGCCCTCAGGTTCCGTTGCCAGTTACCTGCCTGTTTCCTGCCAGTTTGCTGTCTGCTACCTGTCCGCTAGCCTACCTGGAGGCTTCATCGTCCGACAGTCTGCCCGCCATCACCTGCCAGTCTGTCTATGGACCAGCCTGTCCGTTTATCTGCTGAGTTTCTGTGTCGACCCGCCACCACAATTGTGGGTTACCAGGGCAATGGGGTACTCAGAGCCGAGCCCATGGAAGTCTATGGGGATTGTCACAGGTAGCGGTGGCTCGGTCTGTGGCCCTGGCGGTCTGGCGTATGTTGGGGATATATTTACAGGGATTGATTTATGTACAGTTCGTGACGCCACCTGTAGTATTCTGGTAATTAGTACCAGCGCTGCTGTAGATCTCTGAGGGGATGGTGAGGCAGCTAGATGTCGGGTCCCCTACAGGTGGGACTCTTCCCTCAGGTCGGTAGTTAGGTAGGGATTTGTGAAGTCGAGTGCAGATAAAGAACACAGTCTCACACGGTCAGCGTCTTTCCATACCTTTACTTGTAAGATGTTCAAGCAGGTCCCAGGGAGGCTGATCCAAGGAGAGTGTATCTTGAGACAGCAGCTGGACAAGTTAGGGGCCTCCTTTAACTCCAATAAAACGAGTACAACCAGCCTGAAGCGTAGTTCCCTCAAATCTCCAGCTAATCTTTAGCTGTACCTGCCCAGTCAGCTTAGTGTTAGGGGCCTTCCTGTGAAGGAGCTGAATTCTTATTTTGTCCTGCAGAACTCCAAAGTCTTCACTCCCCCTGACCCCAGTTACGTACTGACTATAAGGGGCTTGTCTGCCGCGACCTAGGGTCCGGTAGATTCCTGGTTTTCTTATCACTGTGCTTGAAACAACAGTGACCCTTCGGTCCCCAGTGACCGGGTGCAATGTGCTGGACTTCTGCAATCCGTAAGCACTAATCTTATAAATCCACTTGCCTTTCGCCTTGTCCACGCTGGTAACATAAGCACTCAAACTAGCCAAGGGTCGAGCAGTCACTTCTTTCCTTTTCCTTCCTACGAAGTTAGCCACAGATGCTCAGTTATCACAGGCAGGAGCACGTCTCTGAACCTGATACCGTCCTTTAGACAGGGATGCTGAAGACTTTCTGTACTAAAACTTCTTCTTTCCTTCAATGTATGCTGAGGAGGTGAAACAGCTCTGACTAGACTAAGGTGTATCCAGACACCTATACCAGACTCCACGATATGAACTGGTGATAAAGCAGGCTAGACTCCTTCCTCCCTCCAAAAGTCTAGACACTCACTCCACACGTCCTCACTGTCCGAAGACAGGAACTAGACTGACTAAAATCACTCTAACACATACCTTGACCACTCCCTCTAGAGTATACTCCACTACCCTAAGGGTGTGTCTAGTATATGCTGAGTGAATGGATATTTAGCATTAAACTGCTGTCTCGCCACACACTCTCCAGGGTACTGCGTGTGCCTACCACCAGGGCTACACATTCCCCCATGGTAAAAGACAGCACTCCCGGGCTGAAAAATACAAAAGAGACATTTTTGTTTATGCAATAAACATTTAACAATAACATCTTCCCATCCGGGAGGTGAGAATATCTTGAACGTTGCAAACTTTATAGAAAAATACAAATATTAAACAGCATTCAATAAATATACAAGATACTTGTGAAGGACCCGCACCAAACCTTCAACGTGGGTCCTGGGTGGGCTGCAGGACGTCCAATTGCAGACCTCACTCAGTGCCACACCACACGGGTTTTGTTTTCAGAGGTAGTTGTAGATGGTTTTTGTAAAACCAAGATAGGGCACCGAAGCGCAACTATTTACAAGTAAGTTCTGGGTTAGCATAGTCCTTAACCTCCAAGTCCAATGTAAAACCAAAATAGATATAATATCACATTATACTAAAGTGCAAAAACTCTTTCTGGTTACTATTTACCATTTATCATTTATCCATTACCCAGCCGGGCATTCTACAGTATATATATTCATTATATAAATTGTGCAAAACTTTTCAAACATTTCAAACTTTTTACTATATTACTGATGGTAGACCCGATATGGATCTCACCAACTCTTTACTATTTATTCATTCTCATCACACTTTTCCAATACATTTTCCACCCCGGGGGCTGGAACAACGCAATGGGCCCTTGATCCCAGGACCAGCAAATCATGTGCTGCGATCAGGGTCTGGGTCGCCACAGTTCTGGTGCGAACCTCCAGGGGCGCAACGGGTATACTCTCTCCACATGACACCGATTGCGTCTCAATCACGGTTAGCGATATGGACCGCGTCAGGGATTGCGATCGAGACTGTGTCGCATGTTGCGATGAAGAGGTGGCTTTAATTCGCGATGAAATCTGAGTCGCTTGTTGCGATGACTTTGCAGGGGGCGATGCTGGGGCACGGCCGGATGCTGCTTGAGCTGGAAACGGGGACGCTGCGGTAATGGTGACGGTACCTGCGTCTGGGACGGGGTCACGGACGATGGTGACGTTAAGGGCATACCATCCCTTCATTCCCCAGTGCCGCGTATATGTGACGATATCTCCGTTTGCTAAGTCCCTCCCGGGATGGCCCTGCGGCAGGTGGGATTCTACGTCACGCCTGCTGACAAAGACCGCTGGGTAGAGGCCCGGTTCACGGATAAAGCCCCAGCCCTTCCGGAGCTGGAACTCAGTCACACACCCCTGCCGCCGCGGTTCCCTCAGAGTACCTTTGTCGCGACGGACAGTCTCCTTGTCGGCAATCAGCTCGGCATATTGTCGCTGACGGTTCCTCTGAATTTCCCGCTCTTCCTCCTGCTGACGCCTCTTCTTCTCCTCACGACTCTGCCATTCTTGTTCCCACTGGGCGGTGTAGGCTACGTCATCCAGGCGCGCCATTTCGTCCCAGTCCACGTCCGGTAGTGACGGACAGGACCCCTCCAGTGTCCCTGCCGGGGACCGATAATCTGCTGCGGCCTCTTGGCCGGGCGGGCGTTCCGGGATTGGCTGTACCTCCTCAACCTCCTCCGCTTCGCCGGTGGGATCGGGAACGGTACTTTCGGGGGCAGCCTCCGGTTGCTCCTTCGCCTTGGGCAGCAGACTCTTCGGTACTTGGAATCGTGGGGGTTCGTTGAGGGGAGAGGACGCCGTGTTCGTTAGTTGCCACTTCAGCAGGTTACATCGGCGTCTCTCAATCTCCTCCAGTCCAGGTTGGACCATCTTCTTTAGGCGTGCGTTCTCCTCCTGAATCTCGAGCAACGCCTGTTGCAGGTGCAGGATCGCATAAGACTCCGATGCCGATGGCAGCTTGGCGGGGGCACGGGGCCTGCCTTCCTCCGCTGCCCCGCTCGGCTGCACACGTCCTGCCTCCATCATGTTCCAGAAGATTCTTCCTTCTTCCTGCGGAGACATCCGGTCTCTTCCGTGGAGGTGGGATTTGCGTCTCCTCCTCCTCGCAGGGAAGGTGAAGAGGAGGCGGACCTCCTTTGCTGTAGGGCAGGACCGCATGTTGTAGTAGCACTTTGAGAGGGCAGGCATTTTCTTCGCGCCACAGGGGGGTAGACGCCCATGAAGGTACGCCCACCTTCTTCTCCAGCGCCTGAGGGCGCGAATATGGCGACAAAAATGGCGATTTTGGCGCCAAAAGTGCAAACAGTCCTTCTCACAAAAACAATTCCTTAGGCACACAGGGCTCGCAATTCCGCGAGTCTCGCATCCTGTTCGTGACGCCAAGTTTGTGTGTCGACCCGCCACCACAATTGTGGGTTACCAGGGCAATGGGGTACTCAGAGCCGAGCCCATGGAAGTCTATGGGGATTGTCACAGGTAGCGGTGGCTCGGTCTGTGGCCCTGGCGGTCTGGCGTATGTTGGGGATATATTTACAGGGGATTGATTTATGTACAGTTCGTGACGCCACCTGTAGTATTCTGGTAATTAGTACCAGCGCTGCTGTAGATCTCTGAGGGGATGGTGAGGCAGCTAGATGTCGGGTCCCTACAGGTGGGACTCTTCCCTCAGGTCGGTAGTTAGGTAGGGATTTGTGAAGTCGAGTGCAGATAAAGAACACAGTCTCACACGGTCAGCGTCTTTCCATACCTTTACTTGTAAGATGTTCAAGCAGGTCCCAGGGAGGCTGATCCAAGGAGAGTGTATCTTGAGACAGCAGCTGGACAAGTTAGGGGCCTCCTTTAACTCCAATAAAACGAGTACAACCAGCCTGAAGCGTAGTTCCCTCAAATCTCCAGCTAATCTTTAGCTGTACCTGCCCAGTCAGCTTAGTGTTAGGGGCCTTCCTGTGAAGGAGCTGAATTCTTATTTTGTCCTGCAGAACTCCAAAGTCTTCACTCCCCTGACCCCAGTTACGTACTGACTATAAGGGGCTTGTCTGCCGCGACCTAGGGTCCGGTAGATTCCTGGTTTTCTTATCACTGTGCTTGAAACAACAGTGACCCTTCGGTCCCCAGTGACCGGGTGCAATGTGCTGGACTTCTGCAATCCGTAAGCACTAATCTTATAAATCCACTTGCCTTTCGCCTTGTCCACGCTGGTAACATAAGCACTCAAACTAGCCAAGGGTCGAGCAGTCACTTCTTTCCTTTTCCTTCCTACGAAGTTAGCCACAGATGCTCAGTTATCACAGGCAGGAGCACGTCTCTGAACCTGATACCGTCCTTTAGACAGGGATGCTGAAGACTTTCTGTACTAAAACTTCTTCTTTCCTTCAATGTATGCTGAGGAGGTGAAACAGCTCTGACTAGACTAAGGTGTATCCAGACACCTATACCAGACTCCACGATATGAACTGGTGATAAAGCAGGCTAGACTCCTTCCTCCCTCCAAAAGTCTAGACACTCACTCCACACGTCCTCACTGTCCGAAGACAGGAACTAGACTGACTAAAATCACTCTAACACATACCTTGACCACTCCCTCTAGAGTATACTCCACTACCCTAAGGGTGTGCTAGTATATGCTGAGTGAATGGATATTTAGCATTAAACTGCTGTCTCGCCACACACTCTCCAGGGTACTGCGTGTGCCTACCACCAGGGCTACACATTTCTCCGATTGCCAGTCTGCTAGCCTACCTGGAGGTTCAGCCGTCACGTGCAGTGATCTTCGGCTATTCCAGAGACTCTCGCCTGCTCACTTGGGGGCGCTCATCTGCCATCTGCCTGCTAGCCTACCTGGAGGTTCGGCCGTCACAGGCGGTGACCATCGGCTATTCCAGAGACTCTCGCCTGCTCACTTAGGGGCGCTCATCTGTCTTCTGTCTGCTAGCCTACCAGGAGGCTCAACCATCTCAGGTCGTATATACCTGTCCATCCAGAGACTGCCCCAGTCACTTTCCGTGACTACCTGCCTGTCTATCCAGAGACTGCCCCGGTCACTTGCCGTGACTCCCTACCTGTCCATCCAGAGACTGCCCCGGTCACTTGCCGTGACTACCTGCCTGTCTATCCAGAGACTGCCCCGGTCACTTGCCGTGACTCCCTACCTGTCCATCCAGAGACTGCCCTGGTCACTTGCCTTGACTCCCTACCTGTCCATCCAGAGACTGCCCCGGTCACTTGCCGTGACTACCTGCCTGACTATCTAGAGACTGCCCCGGTCACTTGCCGTGACTTCCTGTCCGTCTTCCCCGGGCGCCACCCGCTCCTTTACAAGGATCACCCCCTTGTATAATAGCTCAGAGGTTCCGCCTCCCAGACCCGTTACAGTTTGCTCGGGCCATGGAACCCGGTGGCACCCAAGCTCCCTCGCTCTCTGACCTGTGTCATGAACTGTCTCGTCAGAGGTCTCAACAGGAGTCCATCCTGGGTCACCTGCGGAACGTGAATTCCCGCCTGGACACTCTGACTACTTCACCAGCAACCACCGCTGGCGCCATGACTCGCAATCCGGCAGTTCCGCTGCTCACCAATTCTGTGGTTTCCGTTCCCGGACCTCGACTTTCAGCTCCTCCTCGTTTTGGAGGCGACCCTGCTCTGGCTCGGGGTTTCATTAACCAGTGCACCCTGCACTTTGAACTCCTGTCCCACCAGTTTAACTCCGACCGGGCCAAAATTGCCTTCATCATGTCCCATCTCACCGGAGAGGCTCTGGCCTGGCTTAATCCTCTTTGGGAGAGAGAAGACCCCCTGGTGTCCGACCTGCCTGCCTTTCTCTCGGCCTTCCGGAAGGTATTCGACGAACCCGGACGGAAGACCTCCTCCGCATCATCTCTGCTACGTCTCCGTCAGGGAAGTCTCACCGTGGGTCAATATGCCATACAGTTCCGTACCCTTGCCTCGGAGCTGGCTTGGGATAATGACGCTCTGATATCTGTCTTCTGGGAGGGTCTGTCCGGTCGTATTAAAGATGAACTTGCCGGTCGGGACATTCCTACCTCTCTCGATGACCTAATAACTCTTGCCAATCGAATTGATCGACGGTTCCAGGAGCGCGCCAAAGAGGTCACCCGTGAGAGAAGGTTTCCTCGTCTAGCTCCTACTTTTCAGAGACCCGTAACTCCTTCCGTTTCTCCCCAGGTACACACTCCTGAGCCTATGCAGGTCGACCAGACCAAGATGGTCAAAGCCCGTCAGGACTTACGCCGTGCCGAGGGGAGTTGCTTCTACTGTGGCAGTAAGGAGCACCTGATCCGTACCTGTCCAGAGAGGTCGGGAAACGCCTGTGTCTAGGTTCGCTCGGAGAGGTCAACCTAGACAAGAATAAATCCTCTCCATCTCTGCTGCTGTCAGTCTCAATTCTTCTCGGTGAGAATCGTTATTTCGAACTAGCCCAACTTGATTCTGGAGCAGCCGGGAATCTCGTTTCACAAGCTCTGGTAGAAAAATATCGCATTCCTACCAAACCTCTGGTTGTACCAGTATCTGTCGCTGCTGTGGATGGGGGTCTCCTACCACGTCCCATCCAACTTATCACCGAATCCATAACCCTGCAGGTGGGAATGCTGCATTCTGAGAGCATCTCGTTTCATGTTCTGCCAGGACTCTCTCACGCTTTCTTATTAGGCCTACCATGGCTCCAAAAGCATGCACCCGTGCTCGACTGGCAGACTGGAGAGATTCTTCGCTGGGGACAGGACTGTCATAAAACGTGTTTGGTTCCTGTTCATCCCGTCCGTCCTTCTCCTACACCAACTAATCTACCAGGGCTCCCGATTCCATATTGGTCATTCGCTGATGTCTTTAATAAAAAGGAAGCAGAGACATTACCCCCTCACAGACCTTATGATTGCCCGATCGACCTGCTACCCGGTACCACGCCTCCCCGTGGGCGTATTTACCCCTTGTCCGCTGCTGAGACCAGGTCGATGTCCGAATATATTGAGGAGAATTTGGCCAAGGGATTCATCCGGAAATCTACCTCCCCAGCGGGAGCAGGTTTCTTCTTCGTAAAAAAGAAAGACGGCTCTCTCCGTCCCTGTATTGACTACAGAGGTCTAAACCTGATCACGGTGAAGAATAAGTACCCTCTTCCGCTCATTCCTGAATTGTTTGATCGTCTGAGGGGGGCTAGAATCTTCACCAAACTGGATCTTCGTGGGGCTTATAACCTAGTCCGTATCCGTCGGGGAGATGAATGGAAGACGGCATTCAACACCCGGGACGGCCACTACGAGTATTTGGTGATGCCCTTTGGTCTCTGTAATGCTCCGGCAGTCTTTCAAGAGTTGGTCAATGACATCTTCCGGGACCTTCTCTACTCCTGCGTTGTGGTGTACCTAGACGACATCTTGGTCTTCTCTCCGGATCTCCAGTCTCACCGGAGGGACGTTCGTCAGGTTCTGCTCAGGCTCAGGCAGAATCACCTCTTCGCTAAATTTGAGAAGTGCCTCTTTGAGCAGACCTCGCTTCCGTTTTTGGGCTACATCATTTCTCAGACAGGCCTACGAATGGATCCGGAGAAACTATCTGCCATCGAGAAATGGCCCCGACCGGAGGGATTGAAGGCCATTCAGCGGTTCCTGGGATTCGCCAATTATTACCGCCTCTTCATACCGCACTTCTCTTCCCGGACTGCTCCAATCTCCGCGCTCACCCGCAAGGACGCTAACCCCAAACAGTGGATGCCCGAAGCAGAAGAGGCCTTTCTGTCCTTAAAACAGGCCTTCTCTTCCGCTCCAGTGCTGCATCGCCCGGACGGCAACAAGCAGTTCTTCCTGGAGGTGGACGCTTCCTCTTCTGGAGCCGGAGCGGTACTTACTCAAAAATCTTCGTCCGGGAGGATGGTATCTTGCGGCTTCTTCTCCAAACTCTTCTCCTCTTCTGAGCGCAATTATTCCATAGGAGACCGAGAGTTATTGGCCATCAAGCTGGCATTGGAGGAGTGGCGTTACTTGCTCGAGGGGGCTCTTCATCCAGTAATCATCTACACTGACCACAAGAATTTGGCTTACCTCCAGCATTCCCAGAGACTTAACCCTCGCCAAGCCCGGTGGTCATTGTTTTTTGCCCGCTTTGACTTTCTTTTACATTTTCGCCCGGCCGACAAGAACATCAAGGCGGATGCCTTGTCCCGGTCCTTCCTGGTGTCGGATCTCGAGGAGGAACCTAAACATATCATCGATCCCGCCAGAGTGATGCAGGTGGCTCCCGTGAGTCTAAATCGTCTCCCTCCTGGTAAGACGTTCGTATCGGTACCGATCGGGAGGATCCTACACTGGGGTCATTCGTCTAACTAGTGGCAGCTGGTCAAAAAAGACCCTCCAGCTCATTACCCGGCATTACTGGTGGCCTACCCTGCACAAGGACGTAATAGACTTTGTTTCTGCCTGTGCCTCCTGTGCCGCAATAAAGTTCCGAGACACCTGCCTGCCGGCCGTCTTCTCCCGCTTCCTGTACCCGCTGCCCCTGGCAGCATATAGCCATGGACTTCATAACTGATCTTCCCGTCTCCGCTGGTTGTACGGTCATTTGGGTGGTCGTTGACCGATTTTCCAAGATGGCTCACTTCATTCCCCTGCCAGGCCTTCCGTCTGCACCCGAGTTGGCTAAGGATTTTATCCGCCACATCTTCCGTCTTCATGGTCTGCCTCGCCATATCGTGTCGGATCGAGGGGTACAGTTCACCTCACGTTTCTGGAGAGCCACTTGTAAGTTGCTAGACGTCACCCTGGATTTCTCCTCCGCTTACCACCCACAGTCCAATGGACAAGTCAAGCGAATCAATCAGATTCTGACCAGTTATCTCCGGCACTTCATTAACCCCTTCCCGACCTTTGACACAGCGTATGCGTCATGAAAGTCGGTGCCATTCCGACCTATGACGCATACCCTGCGTCATGAAAGGATCTCGTCCCTGCGGGCCGGGAGACCGGGGTCACTCAAAGGTCACCCGACCCGCAGTTACAGGACCCTTTGTGCTTCACCACAGGGGGGTTTTCTTAACCCCCCCGTGGCCACGATCGCTCTGATTGGCTGTTAAAAGTGAAACAGCCAATCAGAGCAATGTGTAATATTTCACCAATTTAATTGGTGAAATATTACAATCCAGCCATGGCCGATGCTGCAATAGCATCTGCCATGGCTGGACACCGAGCACTGACCCCCCCACACGTACTCACGGCGGCGATCGGCCGCCGCCACCGAAAGATGGCAGCGGTCGGTCACCGCCGCCACTAACAGCTCCCCTCGTCCTGGCCTCCGCTGCCCCCACCTTCCTATCCCCCCCCTAACCTTCCGACCCCCCTACTCACCTCTTCCGATCCACCGATGTCCCTGGATCGGTCCCGGCGTCCGCCCGGGCTTCTTCATGGGCGCCGCCATCTTGGAAAATGGCGGGCGCATGCGCAGTGCGCCCGCCGGCCGGCGCATGCGCAGTGCGCCACCCAGTGTTCAAAAATTTATTTTGATCACTGTGATAAACTGTCACAGTGATCAAAATAAAAAAAAGTAAATGAACCCCCCCTTTATCATAGGTAGGGACAAATAAAAAAATAAAGAATTTTTTTTTTTTTCCTAGCGGATTTGTGCGATCCGCGCGGATTTGCTGCGATCCGCGGCGGATTTTGCTGCGGATCCGCGGCGGATATTGCTGCGGATCCGTCGGCGGATTTGCTGCGGTCCGCGCGATTTTGCTGCGTCCGCGGCGGATTTTGCTGCGGTCCGCGGCGATTTGCTGCGATCCCGGCGGATTTTGCTGCTGATCCGCGGCGGATTTTGCTGCTGATCCGCGGCGGATTTTGCTGCTGATCCGCGGCGGATTTTGCTGCTGATCCGCGGCGGATTTTGCTGCTGATCCGCGGCGGATTTTGCTGCGGATCCGCGGCTGATTTTGCTGCGGATCCGCGGCGGATATTGCCGCTGAACCGCGGCGGATATTGCGCTGATCCGCGGAAGATATTGCTGCTGATCCGCGGCGGATTTTGCTGCGATCCGCGGCGGATTTTGCTGCTGATCCGCGGCGGATTTTGCTGCTGATCCGCGGCGGATTTTGCTGCGGATCCGCGGCGGATTTTGCTGCGGATCCGCGGCTGATTTTGCTGCGGATCCGCGGCGGATATTGCTGCTGATCCGCGGAGGATATTGCTGCTGATCCGCGGCGGATTTTGCTGCGGATCCGCGGCGGATTTTGCTGCGGATCCGCGGCGGATTTTGCTGCTGATCCGCGGTGGATTTTGCTGCTGATCCGCGGTGGATTTTGCTGCTGATCCGCGGCGGATTTTGCTGCTGATCCGCGGCGGATTTTGCTGCGGATCCGCGGCTGATTTTGCTGCGGATCCGCGGCGGATATTGCTGCTGATCCGCGGCGGATTTTGCTGCTGATCCGCGGCAGATTTTGCTGCTGATCCGCGGCGGATATTGCTGCTGATCTGCGGAGGATATTGCTGCTGATCCGCGGCGGATTTTGCTGCTGATCCGCGGCGGATATTGCTGGTGATCCGCGACGGATTTTGCTGCTGATCCGCGGCGGATGTTGCTGCTGATCCGCGGCGGATTTTGCTGCTGATCCGCGGCTGATTCTGCTGCGGATCCGCGGCAGATATTGCTGCTGGTCCGCGGCAGATATTGCTGCTGGTCCGTGGCGGATATTGCTGCTGATCCGCGGCTGATTTTGCTGCGGATCCGCGGCGGATATTGCTGGGGATCCTCGCGACGTGCCGTCATTCAGTGAAGGAGCCTCGGACACGGGCTGCAGCGTCTGGGCTCCGTCACCGCTAGCACATATGAATCATCTGCTGATTCCTCTGCGCTAGCGGGTATAGCATAACGCGATCGCGTTATGCTATACCGTTACCAGCCGGTCAACACTACGTGTTGAACGGGCTGGTAAAACGCAATATGAACCCAGCCTTAGGGTTAGGGTTAGCATTAGGGTTAAGGTTAGAATTAGGGTTAGGGCTGGAATTTGGGTTAGGGTTGGAATTAGGGTTAGGCTTGTGGTTAGGTTTATGGTTAGAGTTGGGATTAGGGTTAGGGGTGTGTTGGGGTTAGGGTTATGGTTAGGGTTTGTATTAGGGTTAGGTGTGTGTAGGGGTTAGGGTTGGGGTTAGGGGTGTGTTGGGGTTAGGGTTGGAGTTAGAATTGAGGGATTTCCACTATTTAGGAACATCAGGGGGTCTCCATACGCGACATGGCGCCACCATTGATTCCTGCAAATTTTGCGTTCAAAAAGTCAAACAGTGCTCCCTTTATTCCAAGCCCCGACGTATGCCCAAACAGTGGTTTATCCCCACATATGGAGTATCAGCGTACTCGGGAAAAATTGCTCAACAACTTTGGGGGTTCTAATTTCTCCTGTTAACATTGGGAAAAAAAATTGGGGACTAAAAAATTAGTTTTGTGGAAAAAAAATGATTTTATATTTTCACGGCTCTGCGTTATAAACTTCTGTGAAGGACTTGGAGATTCAAAGTGCTTATCACACATCTATAGGAGTTCCTTAGGGGATCTAGTTTCCAAAATGGGGTCACTTGTGGGGAGTTTCTACTGTTTAGGCACATCAGGGACTCTGCAAACGTAACATGACGCCCGAAGACCATTCCATCAAGTGGGCATTTCAAAACGTCACTACTTCCCATCCGAGCCCCGACGTGTGCCCATATAGTAGTTTTCTCCCACATATGGGGTATCAGCGTACTCAGGACAAATTGGACAACAACTTTTGGTGTCTAATTTCTCATGTTACCCTTGGGAAAATAAAAAAATTGGGGACTAAAAGATCCTGATTGTGGAAAAAATATGATTTTTTTATTTTCATGCCCGGGCGTTATAAACTTCTGTGTAGCCCTTGGGGTTCAAAGTGCTCACCACACATCTAGATAACTTCTTTGCGGGGTCTAGTTTCCAAAATAGGGTCACTTGGGGGGGGTTTCTACTGTTTAGGCACATCATGGGCTCTGCAAACGTAACAAGATGCCCGCAGACCATTCCATCAAGTCGGCATTTCAAAGCGTCACTACATCCCTTCCGAGCCCTGACGTGTGCCCAAACAGTGGTTCCCCCCACATATGGGGTACTAGCGTACTCAGGAAAAACTGGACAACAACTTTTGGGGTCCAATTTCTCCTGTAACCATTGTGAAAATAAAAAATAGTGGGCTAAAAAATAATTTTTTGAGAAAAAAAATGATTTTTTATTTTCACGGCTCTGCGTTATAAACTTCTGTGAAGCACCTGGGGGTTCAAAGTGCTCACTATGCATCTAGATAAGTTCCTTAGGGCGTCTAGTTTCCAAAATGGGGTCACTTGTGGGGGAGCTCCAATGTTTAGGCACACAGGAACTGTCCAAATGCGACATGGCAACCGCTAAATATTCAAGCATATTTTCCATTCAAAAAGTCAAATGGCGCTCCTTCCCTTCTGAGCCCTGCCGTGCGCCCAAACAGTGGTTTATGACCACATATGAGATATCTGTGTACTCAGGAGAAATTGCCCAACAAATTTTAGGATCCAATTTATCCTGTTGCCCATGTGAAAATGAAAAAAACTGAGGCTAAAAGAAATTTTTTGTGAAAAAAAAGTACTTTCTTTTTTTTAAGGATCAATTTGTGAAGCACCTGGGGGTTCAAAGTGCTCACTATGCATCTAGATAAGTTCCTTAGGGGTCTAGTTTCCAAAATGGGGTCACTTGTGGGGGAGCTCCAATGTTTAGGCACACAGGGACTCTCCAAATGCGACATGGCAACCGCTAAATATTCCAGCATATTTTCCATTCAAAAAGTCAAATGGCGCTCCTTCCCTTCTGAGCCCTGCCGTGCGTCCATACAGTGGTTTATGACCACATATGAGGTATCTGTGTACTCAGGAGAAATTGCCCAACAAATTTTAGGATCCAATTTATACTGTTGCCCATGTGAAAATGAAAAAAACTGAGGCTAAAAGAAATTTTTTGTGAAAAAAAAGTACTTTCTTTTTTTTAAGGATCAATTTGTGAAGCACCTGGGGTTCAAAGTGCTCACTATGCATCTAGATAAGTTCCTTAGGGGTCTAGTTTCCAAAATGGGGTCACTTGTGGGGGAGCTCCAATGTTTAGGCACACAGGGACTCTCCAAATGCGACATGGCAACCGCTAAATATTCCAGCATATTTTCCATTCAAAAAGTCAAATGGTGCTCCTTCCCTTCTGAGCCTTGCCGTGCGCCCATACAGTGGTTTATGACCACATATGAGGTATCTGTGTACTCAGGAGAAATTGCTCAACAAATTTTAGGATCCATTTTATCCTGTTTCCCATGTAAAAATGAAAAAAATGATGCTAAAAGAAAATTTTTGTTGGAAAAATTAAAATGTCCATTTTTTCCTTCCACGTTGCTTTAGTTCCTGTGAAGCACCTGAAGGGTTAATAATCTTCTTGAATGTAGTTTTGAGTAGCTTGAGGGGTGCAGTTTTTATAAAGGTGTCACTTTTGGGTATTTTCTGCCATATAGACCCCTCAAAGTGACTTCAAATGTGAGGTGGTCCCTAAAAAAAATGGTTTTGTAAATTTTGCTGTAAAAATGAGAAATCGCTGGTCAACTTTTAACCCTTATAACTTCCTAACAAAAAAAATTTTGTTCCCAAAATTGTGCTGATGTAAAGTAGACATGTGGGAAATGTTATTTATTAAGTATTTTGTGTCACATAACTCTATGGTTTAACAGAATAAAAATTCAAAATTTGAAAACTGCGAAATTTTCAAAATTTTCGCCAAATTTCCATTTTTTTCACAAATAAACGCAAAAATTATCAACCTAAATTTACCACTAACATGAAGCCCAATATGTCACGAAAAAACAGTCTCAGATTTGCTAGGATCCGTTGAAGCGTTCCTGAGTTATTACCTCATAAAGGGACACTGGTCAGAATTGCAAAAAATGGCAAGGTCTTTAAGGTCAAAATAGGCTGGGTCTTGAAGGGGTTAATGCCCACCATTCTGACTGGGTGGATCTCCTGCCTTGGGCCGAATTTTCTTACAACAATCACGAGAGCGAATCTTCCTCCAAATCTCCGTTTTTTGTAGTCTTTGGTCAACACCTTCAGATCCCTGTTCCCGTCTCCACCTCTGTGGACAATCCAGCTGCGGAATCTCTGGTTAACAAATTTTCCTCCATATGGGAGAGTACCCGGTCCGCACTCATTCTGTCATCCGAGCGCATGAGGAAACATGCTGACAAAAAACGTCTGGATTCTCCTCAATTCCGTCCTGGGGATAAGGTCTGGCTCTCGTCCAAGTATGTCCGGCTCAAGATTCCTTCCTACAAGTTAGGTCCTCGGTTCATCGGTCCTCTGGAAATCATCAGTCAGATCAACCCGGTGTCCTATAAATTGAAACTCCCGGCCAATTTGCGGATTCCTAACTCCTTCCATGTATCTCTCCTCAAACCGGTGGTACTTAACTCTTTTGTCAAGCCTACAGGTACACCTCCTGCTCCAGTTTCTGCTGAAAACGAATTTGAGGTAGAGAACATTCTGGCCACCAAAAGGGTAAGGAGAAAGACCTATTTTCTGGTGGATTGGAAGGGGTTTGGTCCTGAGGAGAGAACATGGGAGCCTCGGGAGAACATCCATGCCCCTCTCATCCTAGCTAAATTTCTTTCTGGCCTAAAAAAGGGGGGGCCTAAAGGGGGGGTACTGAAGCGCCGCCGTCAGCGTCCCTGTCCTCTGCCAGGCAGGGACGCTGTTCCTCGGCGTCAGCATCCCCGTCCTCTGCCAAGCAGGGACGTCGCTCCTCTTACCCACGCTCGGCGTCCTCCTCCCGCCCTGCTGGGGCTGCGCGCTCCTTCCCTGCCTCTGGACTTAGGGCGCGCGCCCGCGCGCTCCCCCGCTCTTAAAGGGGCCGCGCGCATCTTTCAAAAAGGTCCCCGGCCAATGCCGGTGGACTCCACCCTATATAAAGCACTCCCTCCTTAATGGAGGTGCCCGAGCAATGTTGTTGCACTGTTCACTACTCTGCTTCAGCCCTCAGGTTCCGTTGCCAGTTACCTGCCTGTTTCCTGCCAGTTTGCTGTCTGCTACCTGTCCGCTAGCCTACCTGGAGGCTTCATCGTCCGACAGTCTGCCCGCCATCACCTGCCAGTCTGTCTATGGACCAGCCTGTCCGTTTATCTGCTGAGTTTCTCCGATTGCCAGTCTGCTAGCCTACCTGGAGGTTCAGCCGTCACATGCAGTGATCTTCGCTATTCAGAGACTCTCGCCTGCTCACTTGGGCGCTCATCTGCCATCGCCTGCTAGCCTACCTGGAGGTTCAGCCGTCACATGCAGTGATCTTCGGCTATTCCAGAGACTCTCGCCTGCTCACTTGGGGGCGCTCATCTGCCATCTGCCTGCTAGCCTACCTGGAGGTTCGGCCGTCACAGGCGGTGACCATCGGCTATTCCAGAGACTCTCGCCTGCTCACTTGGGGGCGCTCATCTGTCTTCTGTCTGCTAGCCTACCAGGAGGCTCAACCATCTCAGTCGTATATACCTGTCCATCCAGAGACTGCCCCAGTCACTTTCCGTGACTACCTGCCTGTCTATCCAGAGACTGCCCCGGTCACTTGCCGTGACTCCCTACCTGTCCATCCAGAGACTGCCCCGGTCACTTGCCGTGACTACCTACCTGTCCATCCAGAGACTGCCCCGGTCACTTGCCGTGACTCCCTACCTGTCCATCCAGAGACTGCCCCGGTCACTTGCCGTGACTACCTGCCTGACTATCCAGAGACTGCCCCGGTCACTTGCCGTGACTTCCTGTCCGTCTTCCCCGGGCGCCACCCGCTCCTTTACAAGGATCACCCCCTTGTATAATAGCTCAGAGGTTCCGCCTCCCAGACCCGTTACACCCTCTTTCTTTCTCTGTTCTTTTTTTCTTTCTCTCTCTCTGTTCTTTCTCTTTCTTTCTCTCTCTGTTCTTTCTTTCTTTTTCTTTCCCCTCTTTCTTTCTTTCTTTCTTTCTCTCTGTTCTTTCTTTCCCCTTTCTTTCTCTCTCTATTCTTTCTTTCTTTTTCTCTCTGTTCTTTCTTTCTCTGTTCTTTCTTTCCCCTCTTCTCTCTATCTCTCTGTTCTTTCTTTCTTTCTCTCTCTGTTCTGTCTTCCTCTTCTCTTTCTTTCTTTCTTTCTTTTTCTTTTCTCTCTTTCTTTCTTTCTCTTCTTTCTTTCTTTCTTCTCTCTGTTTCTTTCTAGCCATCTGTTCTTTCTTTCTCTCTCTGTTTTTCTTTCCCCTCTTTCTTTCTTTCTCTCCTCTCTCTGTTCTTTCTTTCCCCTCTTTCTTTTTTTCCTCTGTTCTTTTTTTCTGTCCCCTCTTTCTCTGTTCTTTCTTTCTTTCCCGCTTCTTTCTTTCTCTCTCTGTTCTTTCTTTCCCGTCTTCTTTCTTCTCTCTGTGTTCTTTCTTTCCCCTTTCTTTCTCCTCCCTCTCTGTTCTTTCTTTCCCTTCTTTCTCTCTCTACTTCTCTCTGTTCTTTCTTGCTTCCCCACTTTCTTTCTCTCTCTCCTTTCTCTCTGTTTTCTTTTTCTCTCTTTTACTCAGCACCAGTCTGCCCACAGTACCAGTCATGTGCCCTCAGTACCAGTCAGTGTGATCACCAGTGCTAAATGGGTGTGGTTGGGGCGTGGACATGGGTGTGACTAGTTGGGAAATGGGTGTGGTCAGGTGTGGCCTAAAATATGCCGCGCTGCGCGCACCGCAACCTTTGTCCCTCTTTCCCATCTTCAAAAGTTGGGAGGTATGTAATGCTTCATATATAATGGGCCCCATTTAAAATGCTCCAGTGTATAAGGAGCCCTGTATATGATGCTCCAGTGTATGATGGGCTACATTTATAATGCTCCAGTGTATGATGGGCCCCATGCATGATGCTCCAGTGTATGATGGGTCTATATAATGCTCCATATATAATGGGCCCCATTTATAATGCTCCAGTGTATAAGGGGCCCCGTATATGATGCTCCAGTGTATGATGGGCCACATTTATAATGCTCCAGTGTATGATGGGCCCCATGCATGATGCTCCAGTATATGATGGGCCTATATAATGCTCCATATATAATGGGTCCCATTTATAATGCTCCAGTGTATAATAGGCCACGTATATGATGCTCCAGTGTATGATGGGCCTATAAAATGCTCCATATATAATGTTCCCCATATGATGCTCCAGTATATGATGGGCCTATATAATACTCCATATATAATGGGCCCCATTTATAATGCTCCAGTGTATAATGGGCCCCAAATATGATGCTCCAGTTTATGATGGGTCAATATAATGCTCAATATATAATGGGCCCCATATGATAATGGGCCCCATATGATGCTCCAGTGTATGATGGGCCTATATATTGCTCCATATATCATGGGCCCCATTTATAATGCTCCAGTGTATAATGTGCCTCTTATATGATGCTCCAGTGTATGATGGGCCACATTTATAATGGTCCAGTGTATGATGGACCCCATGCATGATGCTCCAGTGTATGATGGGCCTATATAATGCTCCATATATAATGGGCCCCATTTATAATGCTCCAGTGTATAATGGGCCCCATATCTGATGCTCCAGTTTATGATGGGCCAATATAATGCTCAATATATAATGGGCCCCATATGATGCTCCAGTATATGATGGGCCCCATGGATGATGCTCCAGTGTATGATGGGCCCCATGCATGATGCTCCAGTGTATGATGGGCCTATATAATGCTCCATATATAATGGGCCCCATTTATAATGCTCCAGTGTATAATGGGCCACGTATATGATGCTCCAGTGTATGATGGGCCTATAAAATGCTCCATATATAATGGGCCCCATATGATGCTCCAGTATATGATGGGCCTATATAATACTCCATATATAATGGGCCCCATTTATAATGCTCCAGTGTATAATGGGCCCCATATATGATGCTCCAGTTTATGATGGGCCAATGTAATGCTCAATATATAATGGGCCCCATATGATGCTCTAGTGTATGATAGGCCACATTTATAATGCTCCAGTGTATGATGGGCCCCTTGAATGATGCTCCAGTGTATGATGGGCCTATATAATGCTCCATATATAATGGGCCCTATTTATAATGCTTCAGTGTATAAGGGGCCCCGTATATGATGCTCCAGTGTATGATGGGCCACATTTATAATGCTCCAGTGTATGATGGGCCCCATGCATGATGCTCCAGTGTATGATGGGCCTATATAATGCTCCATATGTAATGGGCCAAATTTATAATGCTCCACTGTATAATGGGCCCTATCTATGATGCTCAAGTGTATGCTGGGCCCATATATAATTCTCCAGTGTATAATGCTCCCCATATATTGCTCCAAACATTAAAAAAAATGAAATACCTCTCCTCGCTGGGCACTGCTCTACTCTGGACTCCTCAGTGTCGCCATCTTCCAGCTCTCTGCACTTGGACTGTTCAGGCAGACGGCGTACAGATGTGACGACATCGCGCTCTCGACCTGAAAGTCACTGTCAGGAAACGCGGAAGACGTCACAGCGGTGAGGAAGGGAGAGGTAAGTATTGCAAGTGCTGGGGCCCTGAGCAAGCAGTGGGGTCCCACTCATGGGCGACGTCACTGGCACAGGGCCAGTCATAGTATGCCGGTGTCTCTGACGGAGAGTGGGCCCCACCACCGTCAGAGACACCGGCGAACTATGAGGGGCCCTGTGCCAGTGTCATCGCCCACGAGTGGGCCCCCCACCTGCTCAGGGCACCGGCACTTGCCTGGCTCGCCAGGTTCTGACGCCAGCCCTGGGGGGGTAGAGCCCAGTTAGGTAGGTGGAAAAACTGGCATATGTTGATGTGAAGGCTGGACATTCAGCAGCTGCAAATGGAGGAATTGGTGAAGGCGGAGGAAGAGGAGGACAAAGCGAGCCATTTTGCTGGCAACCTATGTGTCATCAGGGGAAGGTGGGGCAAAATCCTTTGAAACCCAGGCATGCTTCATTTTAATGAAGGTGAGATCACCAACATTTTGGGTCGACAGCTGGGTCCTTCTTTCTGTCAGGATTGATCCAGCAGCACTGAAGACTCTTTCAAATAGCACACTACCAGCAGGGCAAGCGAGCTCCTGTAAGGAATATTGTGCCAATTCAGGCCAGGTGTCCAGTTTACAGGCCCAATAGTCAAAGGGGAATGAACTATGAGGGAGAACATCGATAGGGGAGGAGAGGTAATTTTGAATCATAATTGACAACTGCTGTCTCCTGTCTGTTTCAATCGATTCAGTATTACCAGTCGTGTGAGCGTTACTTGAGAAATCAGTCCACAACATGGTCATGAAACCGCTGTCTCCAACGCCACTTCGGCTGTGTGCACACGAACACCTCTTCCATTTGGCCCAGTACGGCTCGTGGTAGAACCTGCACCGCTGCTGTGTGATGGGAATGCCTCTAACAAACGGTTTACCAGAGTTGCTTCTTTGTTCGCCAATATTAGCTCTAGGTTCTCCTGTGGCATGATGTTCTGTAATTTGCCTTTACAGCGTGGATCGAGGATGCTGGCCAACCAGTAGTCGTCATCCTTCATAAGTTTGCCAATGTGGGGGTCCCTTTTTAGGATCTGCAAGACATAATCACACATGTGGGCAAATGTTCCAGGTGTCAATGATGCACTGACAGTGGTGGGTGGAGGAGCACTTTCTGCCAAATCCACATCCCTCCAGTTACGCACAAACCCTGTACCTGACCTTGGCAAGCCAACATTTTCTCTTGCCCCCTGAGAAGCATCCTCCTCCCCAAAATAATCATCCCCCTCATCCTCCTCCTCCGCCTCTTCCTCTTCTTCCCTCACCTCGTACAGGACAGTTCTCTGAACAGACAATGCCTGACTGTCATCAAGGCTTCCCTCCTACTCCTCCCCTTCCTCCTCCGCTGCAGACGCCTCATCCTTAATGTGCGTCAAAGTTTGCATGAGCAGACGCATAAGTGGGATGCTCATGCTTATGATAGCGTCGTCTGCGCTTACCAGCCGTGTGCATTCCTCAAATCACTGAAGGACTTTACAGAGGTCTTTCAGCTTGGACCACTGCACACCTGACAACTCGATGTCTGCCCTCAAACTGCCTGCCCGTGTATCCTCCCGCAAATGCATTACAGCCTGCCTCTGTTCGCACAGCCTCTCAACTATGTGCATGATGGAGTTCCACCTTGTTGCAACGTCTATGATTAGGCGGTGCTTGGGAAGGTGGAGCGATCTCTGCAGCCTCTGCATACGACTGGAGTCTACGGACGAGCGAAGGATGTGCGAGCAGTCTTCGCACCTTATGGAGCAGGGCTGCTAACTCCGGATAATTATTTAGGAAGCACTGCGCCACCAGGTTAAAGGTGTGAGCCAGGCAAGGTATGTTTCTGAGTTTTGCCAGGGCTATGGCCGCCACAAAATTACGGCCGTTATCACTGACTACCATGCCTGGCGCAAGATGTAGACTGCCCAGCCAGTTTCTCGCTGCAAGTAGTTGGCCAGTACCTCCGCGGTGTGTTTGTTCTCGCCCAAAGACATGTTCTTTAAAACAGCCTGCTGACGCTTACCACTAGCTGTTCGATAGTGGGACACCTCGTGTGCAACACTGGCAGCTGCGGATGGAGTGCTCGTGCGACTGCGCTCTGTTGACGAGCTTTTGCTTCTGGAGGAGGAGGAGGGTCAAACGCCTACAGCCAACTGTTGCCTATACCGTGGGCAAGGCAGCACTATCCCACCGCCGCTGTCGCCTGTGGACCCTGCATCCACCACATTAACCCAGTGCACAGTGATGGACACGTAACGGCCCTAGCCATGCCTACTGGCCCATGCATCTGTTGTTAGGTGCACCTTTCCACTCACTGATTGTTTGAGTGCATGGACAATGTGGTCTTTCACATGCAGGTGGAGGGCAGGGATGGCTTTTCTAGAAAAGTGCCGACTGGGTAGGTCATAGCGTGGGACAGCGTAGGCCATGAACTCTCGGAACGCTGCGCTTTCAACCAAACAGAAGGGCATCATCTCTAATGAGATCAGTTTGGAAATGTAGGCGTTCAAAGCCAGTGTACGCGGATGGGAGGATGAGAACTTTCTTGTCCAACTCAGAGTGTCTGCTAGGGTGAGCTGGACTTGAGAGCTGCATATGGGTGAACTAGCGGTGGACATGACGGACTGAGAGGGGGTTGGTGATGGTGGTGGTGTGGTGGTGGTGGTGATGGCCTAGATTCAGTTTTTCGTTGTAAAAACATTGTGATTCCCTGACTGATTTGGCCTTGCGACGACACCTCAACATTTCTTGCTGGTGGTGTGCTAACTGGTGGGCTAACAGTGGGGAAGCGATGGAGCGTTGTGGCTACCTTCAGTCGGAGCAGGTGCACATGTGCTACCTGAGGTTTTGTAGTCCCTCCATACTTGCAATTGCATGGTGATTAAATGTCTAAGCATGCAACTGGTATTCAAATTTCGGAGATTTTTCCCTCGGCTTAAGGTCCTTCCACACTTCTCACAGATAACCTTTGCCTCATCAATAGGATTTTGGTCAAAAAAGTGCCACACTGAACTCTTCCTACTATGGGATAAATTTCCAGGGCTTGCACGCTGTGCTAATTTGACCGTCTGGCCAAGCTGTCCTGCAACTCTTTTTTTTTTTCTAACACGTTTTTGGACAGCTGCGGGCCTGCCAGATAACCGCTGCTGCGATGTCGATGCCTACTGCGGATCCTCCTCCTCTTCTGAGCTATTGCCAGCGGCACCCTCTTCCCCCAATGGATGCCAATCCGGGTCAACAACTGGGTCATCCATCACCTCCTATTCAATTTCATCTGGACCTTCCTTTGTGTCACTGTGTAAGGTGGTATAGTATGCGGGAAGGGGCACCTGAGTTTCATCAGGGTCAGATTCTGGCTCAGTAGACTGCGAGGACAATGTAGTGCTCTGGGTGAATGTACCAGCAGAATCATCTAGCAGTGGCTGTGCATCAGTGCACTTCATGTCAGATTCATCTTGGACTGGGGAATTCACAATTTCACTTGATAACCCAGGCATGGTATGTGAAAAGAGCTCCAGGAAGTAATCTGAAGTGTGGCCTGCCGCATCCTTCACTTTTGGTGGGGGTGAAGGACACAAGGAAAGGTGTTGTTCCTGACCAGGAGCCTGCACTGACGACTCAGTGCTTGCATTTTTTGAAACTTCAGAAGAGGAGGCGATAGAGCTGGAGGCTGTTTCGGCAATGTAAGACAAAACCTGCTCCTGATACTTCGGCTTTAAAAGCGGTTTACCTACTCCCAGAAAAGGGAGCCTTCCAGGCCTTCTGGAGCCAGACGATGACGCAGGCTCAACACCTCCTGCCTTCGGAGCTATTGTGCTTTTGGCACTACCAGCAGATGCACCACCACCACCATCAGTATCAGCTTAACCCCGCCCACGTCCGCGGCCTCTTCCACCATACTTCCTCATGTTTGTGAAAATGTACCCAAAATACCAGCAGATATATGGTACTGTATCAGAAGCGTACAGCTGTATACGGTGAAGGGGAAAATTTTAAATCTCTGTATATATTTCCAGAGTCACACACAGATGCTCTCAGGTCAGTATGGATTAGACCACAATATAAAAAGCAGAAAAAGAGTACTGTATCACAAACGTACAGCTGTATACAGTCTAGGGATAATTGTAAATCTCCGTGTATATTTCCGGAGTCAGACACAGACTCTCACAGGCTCAGTATGGATT
Source organism: Oophaga sylvatica (assembly GCA_033576555.1). Taxonomy (NCBI): domain Eukaryota; kingdom Metazoa; phylum Chordata; class Amphibia; order Anura; family Dendrobatidae; genus Oophaga; species Oophaga sylvatica. The sequence goes on from JARQOD010002055.1 coordinate 81,115, forward strand.
AGACCAGAATATAAAAAGCAGAAAAACGGTACTGTATCTGAAGCGTACAGCTGTATACAGTGTTGGGGTAACTTTAAATCTCCGTATGTATTTCCGTAGTCACACACAGATAGTCAGCAAGTATTTGTCCTTGATACCAGCCGGAACACGGTAGTGTGTGAGGAGCGTACAGTGTGGGAAAAGATGAACGCTCGGTAACTGTGCAGAAAAAAATAATAAAAGTATTAGTGCTGTGTAAAAAGCAGTCTGCACCGCAGTGTACACACAGCAATACAGCTAGCAGGCAGCCTATTGACCACCGCTGCTGCACACAAGAAAATCCTGACCGGGCACTGGCAGGCAGCCTAATAACCAGCGCTGCTGCACACAAGAAAATCCTCCCGTCACTGCACACTAACTGTACAGCACAATTGCTATCAGCACTAGCACATAAGAGCTTCTCTTTCCAGCCATAACTCTCTCTCTACTGTTAAGATCGGCAGAAGTAAAATGGCGGTCGGCGGTCAGTGTGTAGCCCAGCTGCGCTTGGTGCCACATGTTACCCTGGAGGATGCATGAAAGGTAATTCACAAACACCCGATATTCATTCACACTTCACATTTTCCTGGTACCACCAGAGGGAGCCCTTTAGAGTACGCAGGTATATAAGGGTGTGGAGATGGGATTAGTGAGCAGTAGTAGGAGTAGTAGTTGTGGAGTTGAAAGGAGAGTGAAGTTCAGTTCAGTCTGTGCAGCCACCTCAGAGAAGACAGTCATCTAGTCGTATCAGAGAGCTCAGTCATTCTGCAATCCGCAGACTAAGAGCAGCAGAGCTGAAGAGCAGCAGAACTGAGAGAAACTGCTATCCCATTGTGCTTATGTTAAAGGTGTGAGTAGGGCGACAGGCAAGTGGAGAAAGAAGAAAGAGAGAGTGACAGAGGTCGACAGCATTGATAGCTGACCTCCACTCTGCACTACCGGACATCGGGTCCGAGCTTACTAGCTTCTTCAAGACTAGGGGGAGAAAACCGGAGACCCTGCTGGATTCCAGATCGCAGGGGCCCAATTGTGCTGATACGTAACCGGGGTCAGGAAGAACAGGAATCTAGCAGTGCACTGCAAATGGAGACTTAGTTCTGTCCAAAAGAAGGCTCCACCACAAGATCAGCCAGGCGTAACAGAGAACGGAGTTAAACTTTGTTTTATGCAAGTTAGAAACTCACACATATAAAGAAGTAAGAAGGCCCTACACCTACTCAGTGGATTACTGAACATGCATCCTCCACCCTGACAGCTTCCCGGGACGTGCCTGAATCTACTACCAGTAAAGGTACCGGAAGAGACTGTCTTGTGTGTGTCTGCATTATTGCTCCTGCACCCTACACCGCCATTTACTCCGAGGGATCAGTCTCGCCTGTGGGAGACTTAACACCTTGCTGCCCCATACCCTCAGAGGATCTACACTGCAGCACTGGTCACCCTGACCAGGAACCACAGGTGGCGTCACGAACATTTCTATCATCCCCTGTAAATATTCCCCTCTTTAGTGAGCGCCCAGGGCAACGGACCGAGCTGCGCTACCCGTGACATCCCCCAGTGAAGTAAACGGGCTCGGTGCCAAGTACCCCAAAGCCCTGGTACGTGCGACTCATCAGGGCTTTTATAGACACTATGACGCCCCCCAAAGCAAGCCAATCACTGCAATGCCCTTCTTTAAGATGGTGGTGGCTGCTGCCTATATCATCTCGTTGCCCACAGTGTACGTCCTTGCTCATTGGCTGAGAAAAGGCACCTGCAAGCATTATGGGGAAACCGACTTTGGTGCTTGGGTCGACGACCGCATTGCCGATCTCACGCTATTGTTGGGTTTCGCTTGGCGAAACCCGACTTTGGCGAAAGTCGGCGATTTTTTAATCTAACCGATTAGGTGGTCCATTCCTGCCCCATAAATTGTAGGCTTTTTGCCCAAGAGGGGTGACATAACAGGATAGGGACCCAAATTACGAAGGGCACCGTGAAGTGGTAATTGGGCATACATATATTGACCAATCTATGCGCTAAGAGCCTTCATTTTTTCATAGCAATTTTTGCAGATACATATTTCATATATACATTATATAGAGCTTTTTTCAATTTTTTTCTATGGCAGAAATGCAATTCCTATGCTCTAGAGTAATCATTCTTGGTAAGTTATGGTGCACACCTTAATCTTTTTGATTTGTATACTTTCTTTGGTTGTCGCCTATTCACACTAGCTTAGATGTGCTGGTCCTTCTTCTTGTCTATTTGTATCAGGTGAGATACCATTACTTGAGATCTTAGGGCATCTTCCATGATCCCTCCAACCACCACTCCATCTTAAGTTCTATCCAAATTTTTTATTTAATGGCTCAAGTTTAGAATAATCAGGGACAGTCTCATCCTTGGAGAAACTATGACCTGAAGTATCCCTCACATGACAATATAATCTCAGGATGGCAATATCAAATGGGATAGGACTTGACCAGAAATGCACTAGTCACTGAACTAATTGTGGTATTTCCTTTCTTAATTAATCACAACTGCTCCCGCACCAAGCCGAGGGTCCTTCCTGTCCGCATGGTACAGCCCAGTGTCATGTCCTGCTTCTCATTAGAGGACACGATCATGGAGTGCCCAGCTGTGTCCTCATGTTCGTTCGTCTGTCAGTCGTCCCAGTCTTGTTAACATGCTGAAACAAGAGGAAGTAGGGTTTAATTCAAGGAATTTACAACTGGTTTTAAACATCAAAGGCCATGGAGCCCGTATGATGCCATACAACGGAGCGACCATTAAAGCGGGGACAGTCGCCTTTTTGCGTGATGTCACCTACTTATGTTATAAATGCCTACAGATGGAGACGTAGCGTGTTCGCTGTCTGGGATATAAGTGTAATAAAAGTCTAGTGTGTCCAAAAAGGGCATTTTCTGGCTACGATAAAGTAAAATCTCTGCACCCTTTCTAGTTATGGAGAGCTGCAGAGCATCTGATTATGGGAAGAGGCGTAAAATAGGAATATGGTTACAATGTATGCCATGAGACCTCCGGCTGTCACCTGCCAGCACTGCTTCACTGGGGTGCCAAGGGACAATGACTTAGGGGCCCACTTTTCACCTGTGTACAAATATTACACGACCCTGGTTAACAAATTTACATATATCGCTATATAATAATAAACTGGGTAGTTTGGTTAATGAATAATGAGATACTGTTTTTTTTTCTGAGTGAATCAAGTGAATTATGCCAAGTATTGCCCATACAGTGGGGTTGCACAGGGGCCCACTGGGGGATTTCTGTTCACCCCCGGACGTCCGGCCCCGGCTGTATCTGGGCTCTGGGGCCCCTAATTGGCTTTTTTTTCGGGTTTGGGACAGAACAGGGCGCAGCAATTTTTTCCGGTTCGCACCGCCCCTCTGACGCTCACGGGGTTTCTGTAGAAAAAAGGGGGGGTGCGGTTACCCTCCTTTTGTTATTCGTGCAATTGGACAAAAAGCGAATTACAAACTCTGGACGCCTCGTGCAGGGGAAAAGGGGGGCCGATGTGTGGTAAGTGGGGGCCCCCACTTGGGCTCAGGTTTGCTTTTACTTTAACAAGGATGAGTTTTTGGA